>JAIPRN010003472.1:0-21177 GCA_025469175.1 Geopemphigus sp. TES_GeoC_2020 | reverse complement strand
AAGCGAAAAAAAAAAAAAACGAAAACAAAAAAAAAAAACGGCGGCGGCACGCGTTTCCCCGCAGTCTCGTTACGTGCGTGATGTTGGGGCGCCAGCGCGTGTACACGGGGCAACCGTAGACGATGACGACGACGACGACAACGACCACGACGACGACAACGACGACGACGACGACGACGACGACGACGACGACGACAACGGTTCCGCCGCCACCTGTTGCGAACGAGCGTGTGTTGGGCAGACGATGACGTAACCGTCTGGGCCGTCTCGTGGCCTTGACCCCATGAGATGAACACACACGCGTGCATACGCACACACGTACACGCACGCACAATCTGGACCCTACCCTCCCTCCGCCCTTAGTGCCGTAACGGCTGTGCCGGTAGGCGACACACACACGCGCGACCGTGCGTTGACCGGCTGCTGACCGCGAACGGAGTGAGGTTAATATTATAATTAGAGTGGTATAATAATCGCGGGACGTTTGTTGGCGGGCAAACGTGCCCGAATCGATCGGAGTAAAAGTCACGAAAAGAAACGTTTACGGACCGACGGACGTTTACGCTATTTGTTTACCGAACGTCTCTAAACAGTACACGAACGAATTACGGACGTCGTTCGCGTAATGTTTCGTACCGTTCCGTCGGTGAACGTTTTACTATCAAAATAACGAAGGAACTCGCGACAAAAACGTTTCGATTCGTGCAACAAATTAGCTACTCGGCGTCGAACTGAAACAGTGGGAACGCGAACGCGCCAACGTCCGAACTCTCTACGGTTCGTCTTCGAATGTCCTTTGGACCGTTTACAGGGAAACGACGTTTCGACGGTCCGAACGATCCGAAATCGGGCGTTTCGTTATTTTTTTTTTTAGGTGACGCGCGTCCTAATAACGTATCGTACATTAACGTAGGCAACGGTGTCCAGGGGGAGGGGGGGGGCAAACGAATCGACTCGGAAATCCTGTAACAGTTATAATTACGCCGTGGCGAACGCGAATCGCCGCGTATTTTTCAAAACGAATTTAATATTGTTTCTCGCGCGTTTTACGACCCCGGGGAGTGTTATATTTGATAATAGGTCGCGCGCGAAATTAATACCGTCCGACCGTACGAGAGTTCGGCAATAACACCGAAAACTGTACGTACGTACGGTACGTAATAAGATACTATCGCCTAATATCGAATCTCGGCCCGAAATGTAAACCCGGCGCGGTTTACGAAGATCGTTCCCGAAAACCTGTGAAATCGTAATAATATCGACTTGGGTAATATTCGCCCGGCAGTATAAGACCGTCCAATATATATTACGCGCACGGGGAATCGCCGCGTTAACGTTAATAAGCCGTTATCCGGCGTAATAATTACGGTCCGCGTTTCCGCCGAAACTATCCCACGATATTCGTGTGAGGTCGTTCAAGTATATATGCGGTACAAGTACGGGCGCGTAAGGGACCACGTCGGCGCGCACGCGTCCCACCAGCGTCCGTGGTCAGTTCCCAGTTAATACCTACGGGCTAGGCCGTATCGGTAAACCCGTTATGTTCCATCGTACTCGTTCCGCCGGCAATTATTGCTCGAAACGTCCGACCGCTTTTTCACCGGATCTATCGTACCGATGTTTACGAGTCGCGGAACGTAAACGAATTGTAAAATGCGTCGTATTTTTAGGGCGTTTTGTTTTTTAATCGAACACGTCTCGCGCCAAATGAGAAAACATCCGCGCCTCGTAAACTGCGACCGCGTAATCGAACCATTTTTGTTGTTGTTGTTGTTGTTAGACCGTCGTACAGTTACACGATTGACGCGTCTCCAGTCGAACGTTCGAAAATTTTGTTTTCGGTAGTAGATTTTAACGGCGTTTCGAAACGGTGTGGCGGTAAAAAAGAACCACGTCGAATGTTGACCGCGATAGGTTTTATGGAGAAACGCGTTTCGGCCGGTGTACGGCGACCGTGTACAACGTATACGGAAAGTCCGGAAAATACTAGCGCGAATTCCGTTCACTGTACTACTGTTGTTTCGTTATTTCGGCAATTGTCGTCGGATACCGTTCGTGAATCGACGCGATTGAAAACGAACGAACGATCGCGTCGCGTCAATTATTACTCGGCTCGTGCGTCGTGAACGCGCTCGAAGTCTACCGAAACGAAAAAAGTCGCCGCGCCACGTCCGAACCCTAATTGTTATTGTCGAGCGTAATACGGGCGGGCGTATCGGAGATTTTCCGAACGCTTTTTATCGCCGTTTCGTCTTACGTGTATATATATCGCGTAAACGATATAAATAAAACCCGACTACTTGTCGATCGTATTTTCCTTCGGTACACGCGAGCTTGACTCGCGAAAAAACAAATTACTCCGAAACGAACCCGATACGTCGATTACGTCTGGCGTGGCATCACAAGCGGACACGCGTACTTGCCGACGATTATTAATACGAACGTTTTCTCTTTTTCCAATTAAACTCGCTCGTAATTTGTCGTTTTTTTTTTCGTTTTCGTAAACGTATTTCGATATACGGGAAAATCGTTAAAAACGAAGAACGTATATCGTCGTTATAACCGTTTTAATTTATTATCCCATTATTATACAATCGTATACGGAAATACGTATAAATATATATATATATTTAAATGTATATACGCGCGCGGGCACGTTTCGTATACCTAAATACGTATTTCCAGATGTCGGACATGCGCGCTACCGTCGTATTAATATATATATATATACACATTTATACGACGGAACATCTGACGCGGCCCGAAAAAAATAACGCGTCGTTTCTTTTCTCCCGTTTTGTACGTCGCTAATCGCTTACGTAATATTTCGTCCTCGTCTCGTCTCGGGAACGTTCGCGTTCGTTCGGGGCCCTGTAAAATACGCTCGTCCTACCGCGCTTTGGTCCCGCGCCGAACTAAATCGTATAGAACGCGCCGAGTCGACGACGAAGGGAGTCTCCCGCCGCCCCTCGCTGCCCCGCTAACCGGACGCGCCTGGTTCACGTATCGCGACGACGTCACCGCGCGCCGTTCAATTCGGAATATTTTCGAACGTTAATTCCGCGACGGAACAACGGCCGCCTATACGCTTCGAATGTATTAGCGCAATAATAACAGCGGCGCTCGCGCCACGAAGACGTCCGAATTACCGAAATAGTATACGCCGCGCGCGTGGCCGTTCCCCGAAAACCGTTTCGATACGCGTCCGAACGGTTTTTTAGTAACGACGACAACTATACGACGAACTTATTTTGTCGGCCGATATTCGTACGCCGCGTAAATTCTTCGTCGTTCCGTCCGCGACGCGAATTTTTTCCGACATCGTTATTGTCGTCGCCCCGGGCGAAATGCTCGATATTTTCGTCACCGCGACAACGTTATTTGTCCCGCTAACGACGCCGGACGATCGTATAAGACACGCGCGTAGTGTGACCGTTCCGGTTTTCGGGGGACATTTAAACATTAAACGGCCCCGCGACGTAAATTCGCTCCCGTCAATCATGCGCGTACCGTTTATGATTGCGGAACGCGCTAGTGTTTAGAACGTGGACCGACCGACGGTGGACGAATACATAAAACCCGGTTCGTTTAACCGATTGGAAAAATAAATAATCGCGATTCCCCATAATTGAACACAAAACGGAACCGACGAAACGGGAAACGGACTGTTTGTAATTGGAAATAATAATCGAGTTTTATATATAAATATATAGTATTTAATATTCTAATGGGTTTCGATAAAATGTTTATAAAATTGTTATACTTATGGTTTGGAAATTAAAATTCGCGTTTTTTCGTTACGAATAATAAACTATCGATTTTATTTATATATATAAACGTATATTACGGAATATTTATTTCGCGTCGCTAAAGACGTTTCGCATTTTCTACCAATTTGTTTTTACCGAAAACGTTCCGCAGAATTCGATCGAATCGTTAACGTAACGATATAACGAAACGCGCGAAAAACGCGGGCACGCTATAGTAGTCTATACGTCGTTATTTTTTTGGAAAAAATAACGAGTTTCGCTCATAATTTTGTAACATCGGTGGTTACGATCGATACGAAAACAGATCTTTCGTTTCGGTCGATGCAAACAATCCCTTATTTTCGTATCCGCCATATATCCTAAATTCGAGTGTAATATTTTTCGTAACCGCGTTGTGTGTATTCTTCCACGGTTTTTCTACTCTCTGTACACAACTTTGTCCGTGAGCGCGTTATCGGCAACGTGATTAATTACGTGCTCCGACGTTTTACACCTTTCGGGACGGTTTCCTAAACAACGTATACAATATACAGTAACGTAATAAATTAATATTAAAACGTTATTATTTATCCAACGTGTTTATAATTCCGCGCGTTATTGACTATACGGGGACCTTGACATTATGCGAAAAATAACGTTATTCCGTAAAACGCCAAAATGGATTTAGATAATGCGCTAAATCGCCAAGTCGATCGTAATATTTGTAATTCGTCGTTGTTATTATTTTAATTTCGTATACGTTACCGTTACACGTAATAACTATATTGTTAGCGATAACGTAACACGCGTTACAAAAAGTCCTGTCCGTCGGCGTCCAAAACAAAGATCAAACGGTGGACATTTGTTTTCGTGCGATCCCCACGTGATAGCTACGCCGCGGACGAACGGTTCGCGCGTAATCGTCGAAACGCGAGAATAATAACGTTTTTTAAACCAACGGTTTCCGATTGGCCGCGAAAACGGAAATACAACGGCGCACTCCCGTAACGTATCGTTTATTTTTCGTTAACCGGGACGGTTGGTGGGTGCGCTCGAAGCGCGTCTCCGAAACAACGGAAGTCAACGTATTTCGTCAAAAAGCGTTCGAGACCTATTTACATTGTTGTCGAATCATAAGCTTTATTATAAACGTCTGCCGGATTCGGCACGTTAAACACGATTTTACGTTACGTATTTTTACCGTTCGTCGGACATTTCGGGCGCGTAACTCGAAACGTTGGTTTTTACGAGAATATCAAAACAAGAATAACGTTTAAAGTACGGTTGTGTAAACGTTAAACTAAACCCCGTTCGACCGAATGCCGAGTGATACCGACGAGTATTTTTAGCTAGATCATTTCGTTTATAATTGTCGAAATATCGAAAGTACGAAATGTCGTTACTCGCGCGACGGAAACGTCGGACTTCCGAAATATTTTTAAGCGCGTCCAAAACGTCCGTTATTCCCAATAAAACCGACTGAACGCGCGTCTAAATAATAACCATCCACGGGAAGTTTAAAGCTCGAATTTACACGCGCGTCGATGATAATTACAATAGTAATATTGGACGTCGCGTGTATTACGTTCGGTACATTTCCGTATTATTATTATAACGCGTAGCGTTGAGCGGAGTTTTATCGAATATCGCTCGTGTCTCGGGCGTGTAGTAGTGTAGATGGTTCGACGAGCGTCGAGTGTTTTAGCGAAGACGGCGACGAGAAATGTAGCGCCGTTCTCGAAATTAATTCCCGGGTTAAGTCGTAATTAACGATAACGTCGACGACGGCGTAAAGAGAAACCTACCGTTTTACCTGTTTTCGTTATAAATTTTATCACGCTATAAAAACGTAAAGATTAAAAATTCAACGATTTCTTCGAATTACGAACGAAAAGTTTTTTTTTAAATTAATTTCCGCGCGCGGTTTTCTTTTGTATCTATCCATGGAATACACACACACACACACCGAACGCGTATTTTCAAGTCTGAACTTAAATTCGACCTCCCCGTTGGCCGTATATTATTATACTTATTTCGAAGAAAACAAGAGCGCGTATAATACACAATAACGATATATATATATACGTACGTAAATTGTATCGTTTTATTTGTATTCCGTGGCCTGATTTGCATTCGGCGTCGTTCACAATACGTATTAGGTACCCGCCGATTATTACGGTCGCGTTATACAATAACCGCCGTACGCGATTCGGCGGCGGTATTTTTTTTATGTTCCGTCAAATTTTACGGGACGCCGCCTGGGCGTCGGGCAACGGAGTTTAGGTTTATAATTTCAATACGCGTTACGTATTATTCGTATCGCGTTATCGTATAAAAACGATTTTAGAAAAATCGATCATCACGCGTACTTCCTAAAACGCGCGCGCGAAGGTTATGTAAAACCGTAGTGTTCCCAATGTCGTAAGTTGAAAACATTTTCCCTATTCGAAAAACGTTTTAATAATAAATTCCGAACAATAAAACGAACGTTATTATAATTACACACACGCGCGTACGCGCGAACGTTACGTTACAAATTATATTATTGTGATCAATAGGCCTAAGGACATACTACGCACGATTACAAATTGAAATTGACGCCATCTCCGATGAATAGAATATATATCGTAATATTTCTCCCGAACATGTTTCTATGGACACGTCATTGTGTACGTACACACACGCACACACACACACGACAAACAAACTAATATCTAATGTACGTTGTATTTTATTTATTATTATACGTACTTTGCGCGACAACGATAATATAAATACGAACGCGGGCTGGACGTCCAACGGCCGGTGTAAACCTCGTGAAAATGCGCTTAACCGTTTCTGATTTCGCCGCGGCCTCCGGCCGTTTTATTTTCTCGGATTCTTATTCGGGACACACGGTCGTTTCTTATCTATTAATACACGCACACGCGCGTGTTTACCGTACGCGCGCGTTATACGCCGACGGGTCATTGTAGAAAGCCGAGGAGACGACGATGAATCATAAAGGACGAACGAAAACGGTACCGCTTAGCTTTTAACGTCCGTCGCCGCCGCCATTAATTGCTATCGCGACCCGCCACGAGAACTATTCGTTGGGCGCGAATTAAACGCTTATATACGTTTTCTTTTCGTCGGCCATTTCGCGTAACCGCGTTCGTGCAGGTCGTACCTACCAGTGTATGTGTACGACAGCCGACGGGCCATCTCGTAAAGTATTCGAATAAACGTATTCCAATATCGTTCCGGACACTTTTCAAATTCTTTTTTTTTTTTGGGTACACCGCCGCGGTCTATTGACGACCTTTACTACGTTTTTTCCAATCTTCCTAGTCCTTCGATCATTCTATTTACCCAACGTCGGCCTTTTCCCGTTTATTTACACCATCCGTGACTCTTGTAATTGTTCGATAAACACTTCCGTCCTCCTCTTCCAACCTATTCCAGTCTTTTTCTCGTTTGATTTCTTACGAAAAATTACATATTCCCAACGCGTTTTCGTACGCATTTAATCGTTCGACGAACATTTTTCGTGAAACTTAACAGAAAAAATCGGAGAAATTAGTAATTCGCCCCAAAACCGGTAATCGTTCCGGTTATCGTCAGAAAACCTGTACAGGCCGTTACATAAGGGACGGTTTTACAACGTGTTCCGTTACGCGTATTTCATTTCGTCCTTAAGTGTCGTCATTTCCATATTTGGAAGTCGTAAGTCGATAAATACGAGAAACAAAAAACGTAAAGTTATTCGAATATTTTTAGAATTTTTTTTTGCCGTTAATATATACGGCCGGCCGCGATTACGTTTTTGGAAACGTATTCTTTACGAGACCGCCGACAGAGAACATACGCGCACGCAGTTGGATTTCGGCGGGATTTTCCTTAATTTACGCGTTATACGCCAACGATTTACGTTATAGTAAATCGTCAAGTGCAACGGTAAATAACGCGGCTACCGGCAATTATTATCGATTTATTTCGTGCACCCGCCTACGATAGATTTTGGCTTTAGTTTTTTTTCGTTAGAAAGAGATTCCCCGAAACGAGTATTGCGCGTGCACACAGTGTATTATAACCGTATAAATAGGTACGAATATTGTATCGAATGACCTCTAATCTTATCGGTAACATACCTACGAGTTTAACAAATCTATGCCTAATTAATAAATACATAATTAATATTATTCGAAAAACGTTATTTGTTTAGAAAAAAAATAATCCGTTCCGTGAACGTGCGTATGTACACACACGTTTACACGTATATCATAATAATAATAATAATAGGTTCGCCTTAAATTCGAACCGTAATTACCGTAGGTAAACATAAAAATTATTATTATCGGCGTTCATAACGGGGTCGTCGAAATTAAACGATAACGCATATATATACATATATATATATATATATTAATATTGTTATCGTGGAAAAAAGCTGTTCTCATCGGTTTTTTATTTCGTAGGAAAGAACTGTTATATTTTTAACATTTCGTACTCGAACAACGATAAACGTACTTAACGGAATGTTTATTCGGACGTACATTGTAATAATAATACGCGTATAATGCGCGCGTACCGTGCGGCCGGGGCGGACGATAAATTTATGGAGAACGACGAATACACGAACTGTTCCCGATCGATCGTCGCCGCGACGTTCACGGGTATTTTTAGTCCGATATTGTATTTCGAAGATAATTATCGTTCGCGCTCCTATCGTGCCCACCACGTGCGACCGTATATCGTTAAAAAAAAAAAACGAAAACGACGCTTTTTTTCCCGTCTTTTTCCTCCAAACATCCAAACAGCTCTCGTTCACGGTGAACGACGTGGAACATAATTTGCGTAACGAAACCCTATATATATATATATACACGCGTTGATTAATACCGTACTGGACCGAACCGCTCTATTTGTATACCCTATTGACGAATATAAATATATATATATTATATATAACGTTTCGTAAATTAGTTTAACTGGTTACGAAAACAAAAAAACTCGCCGACGATAACGAACGACATAATTGTAATAACGATCGTGTAAGCCGTCGATAGAAATGACGAAACGTTACGGTCTAATCGATTGTTTTTACTAACGAAGGAAATTATAACTGGTCGTTCCGTTTTTCGTAATTATCGCTAAAATTTCGATTTTCTCGCGCAAGTGAAACACGGATGGACATCGTACGGCTATATAGTAATAATATCCACGCGCGGACGAGGTAAAGAATAATACGCGCGATTGTGTACCGATGACGTTTGTACGGCAAATATTATCACATTTTTACAACCTTCGAAACGCGATTACCATTACGGTCTTCGAAAGCAATTAATTCATCGCGTGTTACGTACTTTATTTCATAAATCGATCGCGATTTGACGCAAACCCAGTGCATTTCGCGTCCGTACCTCCGTAACAACCGAATTGACGAATCCGTTTTAAAACCGCCGTTTTTTTAACGAACTTAATTCGTTTATCTCGTTAATTTTATTTTAGGAGGCTATTTTATCGAACAGATAAAAACGGACGTTCTTTGAAAATAAGAAAAGACAAACTCGTAATTTATCGGCGGCTTTTTTTTTCGTTGCTCTCAAAAACCGACGTAGATTACATACACTACGGCTCGACGAATTATAAATTACGTAAGTATTAACGAAACGGACGCGCGCGCGCGTTTAGCGTACGTCGAGTATTTACGTAACGTTCGGGCGCGTTCGATTTAAAAAAAAATCGCGTTTCGATCCGTCGTTTCTCACCCGATAAAACGTTTCGATAACGCCAACGTTCTTGTAGTTTTCGTTCTGTTTACCGGGCCAACAATAGCGGCGTGATCGGCCGACCGGAATTTCTCCGGTAGTGAAAATGCCGCAAATTATTAAAAAAAAACCTCGTCCAATATACGCGTGATATTACGAACATTTCGAGTAACACAATATACGGCTTGAGAGATTACTTCGTTATTATAAACGGGCTATACGCTTCGTCGCCACGTATTCCACGAACGATCGTAACTGTATCGGGTCTTTTTCGTTTTCGACGTTCGATAATTTTTCGTAAACATTTTTATAGAACCAACGGTACGCGTGCCGTCCGCCCGAATCGTATTACGTGTATATACTTTCATATGGTGCACAATCGCGCGTTACAATATTTTAGCGTCGACACGGTATATGTATTTAGAGGGGCGGTTTAAAAATATTTAGTCGCGGATTTCTTTTTCGTCGCGATCCGTATCGTTTCGTATCTCATCTAATCGTCGAGTGCACGCGCGTATCTTTCGGAACGCGAATAAACGTTTAAACATTCGCCCGCGAAAAACGGCCAGGCAACCGTCAACCGATAGGCGAACCAAGACTTTTATAAACGAGACGCTTAAAACCACGTAAGCTTTTCCCCGTCAACTCGCTAGTAATTTCGTCGCACAATTTAAGTGACGTACTAATATATATATATATATATATATATATTGTATAAACGCGTGGCCCGAAATTACAAAGCGCAAAGCGAAAATAAAAATCGCGACGGTTCGTTCATTTTCTACGCGCGCTCGTTTTATTCGAAAATTTCAAATTCCCAATTTGCAATTGCTCGGAAGCGCTTTAGTAGTAGTAACAATGTTCGACAATTTCCCGGCCATGTTAATAATTCCGGTCGTTCTGTCCGCCAATAAATCGTAATAGACAAAACGAAGCGCGCACGAAAATCGTCTTTAATCCCGAAACGTCGTGAACGGTAAAGCTCGCGGCAAGTTTGGCGCGTTAATGGCGGAACGAAAACGTCCGAAAACGGCGGAACTCGTCGCGAGCGCGACGGGCTTAGTTTTATTTTTTCATACAGCCGCGCGTAACGCGCGCGCGCGCGATCACGAAACTACGTGACATCGCCGTGTCCTACTAAACTTCTCCGGATTCGTACGGGTGGCGGCGTATCGTGTACGTACGATAACAATCCAATTGTCCGTCCGCGATTAGAAAAAACCGTCGTCGATTTTCGCGTTCCAGTTTACTGTACGCCCGCCGCGTAACACAATCGTAATAATTATCCATCCGGCCGGCGAACGGTTCGACGGGCCGTAATAATTATCGTGTAGACGACGCGCGTCGTCGGCCGGACGGACGGCCGAGAGGATGAAAAAAATAAAATGGAACGCCGTAGACGGAACGCGCGAGAGAGATGCGCGCACGCGGTTCTAATTTAAAACATTGTCAGCGGCCATCTGGCGTCCCTAGTGTTTTATTATTATACGATACATAATTTTTATCGTACTATTCTCTCGGCGTGTACGTGCGTTCTTTTTTTTATTTACGTCTCGATAATTATTGCCGGTTTCGATACGCGGGGTGAAAACGGTACCGACGGTAGGTGGGTTGGCCGAGTTGGGGTCGAAAAGGGATAAAATATGAAAAAAGGAAAAAACAACAACGCGTACGCGAGACCGTAACCAACAGTGCCGATAATCCGACGAAACGAACAATTACGGAACGCGAAAAAAACCCGTTGGACGGTTATAAGTATATCGCCGGGAAATATTCAATGTCCATTCGCGCTGGACGTAAAATCTCGCGTGCGTGCGTGCGTTTCTTTTTTTTCTAATATTTTTTAAAGACGACGGTGGCCGACAATAATCCGGCCCGTTGTCGTCGTTTTATACCTCGTTCGGCCATAAATACTATCCGCTGTTGAAAACGCCGGAGAGTGTCTCCCGTTCCTCGATATATACCGTTCGAAAGAGTTGTTCACCGCCGGCCGAGTATTTATCCGTTAGGGTTGAACGCACGCGGTAGTTGCTATTTTCGCGTCCGTTTTGCGCGACGAAGTGGCTGAACAACGCGCGTTACGACAATAGGTTTTCCATAAAGGTCGGAAAGAGTGGTAAACGAATCTTCCCCCTTTTCGAACCACTCGAAATTAGCCGAAACGTCCGTGAATCGCGCTATTCGACGTTTTACTGAGACGACCGGTCGGTCAAGTGGTTAGTAAACCGCCCTAGGACCGGTCGTTCCTGCACACGACCGTGATCGTAGCTGTAGTACGAAGCATTCGCGCACGAAATATACTCGCTCGTGAAAGGAAAATCGCGCCGCGGATACGTTTCTCGTATTTTGCCTGCGGATTCACGTTAGAGAACGGACTAGAGGCGAGTATTACCGGGCGTTTTTTAATGGACAAATCGAAGCGAATTCGTCTCGAACCATCGCTTTCGGGTATTTGGCTTTGGTCGCTAAAAGTATACGTTTTTTACCGACGAAACAATTTTGACCGAGTGTACGCTAGAAGCTTATTAGAAGGACAAAGCGTCAAGACCGCGGTGCTGTGTAATGGTACGGCGTGGAGCGTTTCGTATCGCGGCGTTTATTTTTGCGGAACAGGCGTTAAAACCTCGGCAAAAGTTTCTTAAAAGACGCTAACGGACGCGGTAAAGCCTAACGAGGGAGAGTATACCGCGGCTGCTAAGACGACGCAAAACTGACGGGAAAATATCGTACCGGAGCGTATTCGCGTCTCCAAAGTCCGTTAGACTATCGACTACGGCAAGTATCGGAAGAGAAAGCTGGAAGTCTAATTCCGGAGGGGGGAAGGGCCGTTTAAATTGTCTATTACAAAAGCCGGGGTCAAAATCTCTGCGGAACCGTAGCGGCGCATGGACGAGTTTATTAAGCGTTCTAAATTTGGCGTTTAGGCGTAAGAGGCGATCGTTTCGAATACATTTTATCGAAAGCTCTCGGATCGCCGCCGCCTATTTCGTATACATTTTTCGCGATATTCATTTTTTTCTTCTCGCGATATTTTCATTTAACTAGTGGACAGTATTTATGGCTAGACCGTCTACGTATATATATTAATTTATGAGCGTCGTCTTCGACGGCGTCGGCGTTCGTCCGCGTATTCGCGTTGGCACACATTTTTATTCGTACATCGCTCCCGTTTCAATACGCTAGACGTCACACTCGATCAGCCCGGAACGATCGCCCGCGTTTTTTCGTTCTTCTCGCAAATATTTTGGCACCAAAAGCGCGTTAAATGTATACGCACCCGTGTGTTTATATATATTATATTATATATGCGAGTGGAGCGATCGGAAATGGCGCGAGCGAAACAAACGATTTTTCGTTTCGATTTTTTTCGCTCAAAGATCGTTTCGCGTACATACACACACACACGGCCGACGATAATTGAGAAATCGGCGTTCGATTCCCGGAAACGAATCGACGGTGTACGTATCGGACGTCCGGATCGTTAACGGAACGGTTGATCAAATAGGTAAACGCGCCGCGTTGACCGACCGTGCGGAAAATTTCGCGTCCAATCGTCGAATACAACGCGCGATAGGTAACGACGGCCGACGCGAAAAACGCGTTCCGTTATGCGAATACGTTTGGCCCGACACGTTTTTCGTGTACGCCGCAAACCAATCGCGCTGGCGACGATCCGCGCGTCCCACCGGTAGCGAATTGTTTCGTACGACACCGGCCGGTGCATACCTGTTCCGTTGTCGGCTCGTTGTTACGTTCGTCGCAAGGGTAAGGTTTTAAGCATTAGTATATAATATTCCGCCGACGGCGTTCAAAAGACGACGAAAATGAATTCCATCTTGCCAGACGGGTAGAGTCCGGCGGTAGATATTTCGTCGATTACTGACGGATAGATAAGAAATCCATCTTCCCTCCGCCACCCCGCAACCTATTTTTTTCTTCGTTCTTATTTTGGTCGGACGTAAGTTCGACGAAATAATAATACGCGCGTGTATTGTCACCATAACGGTTTTACGCGTCACATTGAAACCGGTTTGTTCGCGACGCGAATATGACGACGACGACGACGACGACGATACAATAACGACCAACGTGAAACGGAAACGTAAAAAAAGTAACGTACGCGTTTCGCAAACAAAACGCAAATTATCCGGCGATTCGTTTAGCGCGTCCGTTGAATACGTTTCGTTCGATAATAACGATCGTAGTAGCGATCGGAGCCGAACGGAATTGGAAAACCGCTCGATAATTTGTTCGTATCCTCCGTCGTTATTTCGACGACGCCGTTACGAAATTCATTACGCGTCAACCCGAGTAATATATACGTTGGAAACTAACAGGGAACTCCGTCGACATTGGCCGACGTCATCAAAACGACGACAAACAACGATATACGCGTGGTTCGACGATTTTTTTGGCCCACCTACCGTATACGACGTACGACAAATACGGCGTGATTCCGCCGAGTTTACGCGACGCTAAAAACGACGCGACGCGTAAAGTATGTATAACTATACGGTTAGGTACGACCGATTACTTACCGACCGACCACCACGCTACGCGAATACGTTAGGGACCGACCCGGCGACGTCCGTACGACGCGTAATACAATCGCGTTTTGGTGCGTTTAGACGGTTTCTAATTTACTCGAACGTTCGAAAGTAGCGCGTATACGTGTAACCGGACGGTGGTACGACGCGTAGAAATTCGACGTTCGCGTCCGAAGGACGAAAACTAGTTCGTATAATTTGAAATACCGACACGAAGCCAAAAAACAAAAACAAAATATACGCGTGATCGTATTATAAATATTGCGTTTAAAACGCGTTTCGATAAAACGGCCCGTAAATATCGTTCGTTTTGAATCGTCGTTAGCTGTGATACACGTTTTGTACGTTACCCGTTTTCTTTTTCGGCGTTCGTTTCGATTCGTCCAAACGAATTTCCTATCGTATTGTTCCCGTATAAATCGTACGGAAACATTGGTATTTCGGCGGTTGTTCCGTGAATCGTTTCCGTAGCGCGTCGCGTATTCGATAATTACCTAAAACGTTACGCTCGACGGAAATCGTCCGAATCGCGGTACGTTAGGCCGTTTAAATTATTGTCGACCGACTTATTCGCGCGGAACGGCGAATGCCGACCGGCGCTTTTCCGACACACGTCCGCCGATGTTCGATCCCATTATCGTCCGTACAGGACAAGCTCGGCACAACGACGACGAGCATCCTGAACTCCATATTGGACGAACGCTTTTTGCCGCGCTTACGCCGATGGCACGCCATCACGCTATGGTACACGCGTTGTGTACGGATCGCCGTTTCTCGACCATAGGCGAACCGAATTCGGACTTGCGTTTCGAGAGTGTATCGTCGAACAACGGCGACCGGTGACGCGCTAAATGAACGGACGTCGTGTACCGACGTGCCGTCCGAATTTGTTATCGGACGTCGGCAAAATGTCGTCCAGTCATACGGATTACTCAAAATGGATCGTCGGTTTACGCGAAAATCACTCGGTTCGCGCAAAACGTATACGTTTACGGCGCCGACGCGAAATCGGACGGACGATTTACGATTTTTAACGTTTTATCGATTTCCCATCGTTAAAACCCGAAAATGATTCGCTTTCGACGGTTCGATAGTTTTTAATCGTAAAACGTCCGTTCGCGATGTTATTAAATACGTTTATTATCGAATTGATTGGCCGATGGTAACGTTAAGTGGCGTATTTTCGTAATTATTTTTGCCGCCGAAAAAACGGATCAATAAAAACGGATTTGGATTTTAACGAAAATCGAACGTGTCGACAAGTCTCGTATAAATTACTTACGAAGTCGAACTCCGAACGCCCGTTATAGTAAACAAAACGAAACGATTTATTTGTCCATATTCCGAAATTCTAGTTTCTAAAATCGAAACGTACGAACATATTTCAAATACGCCTCGAACCAAATTCTATCGGCGTGGTTCTATTTTAGAACACATTACGACGACGTAACGCGCGAAACGAAATATATATATATAAATATCGAACGCCGTCGCTACCGAATACATCAGTTAGCGAGGCTTCGTAATTTCGAACTATTTCAAGTATCGAAATACGCGTATATCGACGTTAAATAAAAACGGTATACTTTCGACAAAAATAGAAACAGACCTTACCGCGATTCGTTCAACAGAAAAACATCGAATTATTAGGGTAATTTACCCGATACGTTTATCACTTATATCGACTTTTTTTCAATTTAGGGGGAAGGAGGACATTGCTCTTATTCTACCGCCCCCCACCCCAACACATACACACACACACACACACGCCTTGTATATCCGCGCCCGCTCTGTCTGCTGTACACGTGGACTTATACGGGTATAATTATTTCTGAATTCTCGGGGTCTGACACATAAATATTTTTGGAGTTATATATTATATCGTGTACTCGGCGTATTATATACGTACACAGTCTAAGCGTACACGTTACACAATCAAACGACGGTTTAAACAATTTTTTTTTTTTTGTTTCTTCAAGTCCATTGTGTAGCGTACTTTAACCACCAAGTTAATCGTTCGGATAACAATGTACTGCCCGAGAATAGAGTATATTATACGCACACATATATATTTATATAGTTATAGGTTACTATACGCGCCCGTACTAAACGAAAAAATAAAACGAAAAAGAGAATATCGTAAAAGAGATACCATCGATTACGCCTAATATCAATCAATTATCCTTTCTCTACATAACGTTCGTACATACACACACACACACACACACACACACATATATATATGTACCTCCCGTCGGCCAAGACCATATTGTATCTGGCTGCGGACTCTTAAACGTACATAATGTTCTTGTAACTCGTTAAAACCGTTTTGGAATTACGCGGCTTACCGCGCGCGGGGCGTCAAATATCGGCGATTCCGGTGCGTTTCGATCGCGTTTTCCACGCGCCCGTGTACGTAACGGATAAAAAAGGCGCAACGATTTTCGGCCGAAGAACCCGAACGCGTAATAATGTGTACCGTACACCGAATAACGTTTCGGCGATAATTGAATGTTCTTCGCGGCGGATTGGTTATCGGAAAACGAACGTGCGCATAAATGCTGAACCGAAAACTCGGGAACGCGACAAAACGGGGAAAACGGTTTTACGTTCCGTTTACGTACACACACACTCGCGCGCGCGCGCGTTCCGTGGTAATTTTGCCGGAACTTTTGTGACATCTTCGTGTGGGCGAGCGGGGAAAACTACCCGCGTATTATTCACTGGCGTTAGTCACGAAACGAAAAATAGTGTTTAAACTAAACCGGTATACGCGTATCGATTTTGTTTTATAGAAAACGCCGCGTCTCCCGTGAAAGTGTACAGTATTGTCGTGCTCGATACCGCGGTAAATCGTGCGTAGAGGTCCGGGGTGACGGAAATTCGAAATCGTTTATTAAGAAGATACGCGAAATTAATACGCGCCATAGTTCCGGACGTCGCTCGTTCTATAAATATATATATATACGTTGCGCTATCGCACGAGCGGCACAATCTCGCGGCGTTCAGACGTTTTACGATTAGAAAAATAAAAATCACCCCGACCGTCTGGTTCCGTGATCGAACGCCCGACAATTATCGGCGCGCCGCGGATTTTCTGGAGACATATTCGAATCCTAGCCCGATATATACATATATTATAATACGTAATATTTTTATTGTTGCCCGCCGTGCAGTCGCGCTGAATGACAATAGAAATCCCATTATAATATTCATGGGCGTACGCGAAAGGAGGGGCTAGGAGAGACTCCCGTTCCCCAAACGAGTAAAATTAGCCACTCGAGACTAGTTTTTCTCGCGCGAGACAAAAAAAACTATCGCGCGTTTCTAACCTAGATATTTTTTCTTCGGTCTCGGCTTTTTATATTTAACCACTTGACCCTCGTCGTACGATTTTCGCCCCGTTTTTCGAATCCGACGATGTGTGTATGTATATATATATGAATTTATTCGTGTGCGTGCGTATGTGTGTGTGTGCGTGCGTATGTGTGTGTGCGTGCGTATGTGTGTGTGTGTGCGTGTGTGTGTGTGTGTGTGTGAGTACCTACGTGTATAATGTAAGAAACCGTTAAATTTCGTAAACTCCTTTACGCGTTATTTATAAGCAAAACAAACGCGACGGGTGATGATGTTTACCCTTTTCCCACCGCTTTTGTACAGATAAATAGTCCGTTGAATCTTTTTTTTGAACTAAACTTGTACGGTACAATGGGCGAACGTATTATATATATTTATTACGTGTATAAACGAATAAGATTGCAGAATCATATCGCTATCGTTTTAATATATTGGGTTTTTTTTTGGAGCTCTGCCGCGGCAATACGTATATTATAATTGTATACATGACTTATTCGAAAACGAATTTTTATAAATTCGACAATATTCGTTATTTGACCGAAATATTCAGTAATAACGTATAATCTATAATAATTTCCTAATTCGACGATCACGCTATATTTCAATAATCGTAGTCGTGCCATAAAAATGTTATGGTATTTTTATAGATCAATTTCACAATTATAATAATTATATTATACCGTATAAATGTCTAAAATATGTATAAAAAATATTATCTTTTATAACGCGTAATTACAATTATTACGTTTATTAAATAATGTATAAACGTATTTTTAAATAGCGCGTATCTGTATTAGTATACAGAAAATTATGTAGGACGGACAACGTATTATTGAAATTATTCGACACTCGATATTCCGATCGAGATAAACAATTTGTTTATTAGAAACGGAAAAAAATTATCGATACATTTTATTTACAAATTCATTTCCATAAATTAATCGCGCTCGTATAAAATACAAAATTACGATTCGTATCGATTCGTACTAATTTATATTGCTTTTTTTTCAATAATGTTTTTTGCGGATGGTTTATATAATATACGTGCGAGTGGACGTATGTATATACATACAAACACGACTTATTATACGAATGCGCGGAATATGGTATACAGTATTTATAGGGTTAAATAAATATCCAGCGAACCATCTTTTTACGAGTAAAGCGTATTTTTTTTTTAATTTCCGGTCGCGTCGAAAATTGACTTCAAAACGTTACAATTATTTCGTTTACGAATTCGCACGACCTATAAAACACTTCGCAAAACCTTCGTTTCTACACAAATACACGAACTGGACGAGAATCGATTTACAATTGTTCGTAGAGCTGAATCGTTAATCGTTTTACAGTAACCGTAGATCAAAAAAACAAAAACAAAACATTCCGTCGTATTTTCTACAAAATTATATATATACATATTATTCTTTTTAATTTTTGTACACCGGCGCGCGTTTTATCAAAATTTATCGGACGCCTCGGTGGTTCGATCGAACGTTTACGACGTTACCGAGTTGGTTAGAAACGTTTCACTCCTGCGAACGGTACGGGAAATGTTTGAAAAACGTACAATGTCAAACCACGGTAAGCACAATGTCATTTTTTATTTACAATCAATCGAGTTATTATATGTCACAATAATAAGTAAACTAGTTTCGCTCGGAAACGAAATATAAATAAAAATCGCTCGATTTTTTTGCGCTTGGCTAACGTTTGTTTTTAATAACAGCGCGTTATTTGCGATTCGCGACGCGCGTACGTCTACACCCGCGAGCCCGGCGCGTTAATTTACGCAAAAAACTCCATATTTTAATTACGAAAATTAATATTTTCCGATACACGTAATTACCGTTTTACGTACGAACGTAGAACGATTACCGTTCGTATAATAATTACCCGCGCGGTGATTATTATTAGCGTCCAATGCAAACGTACGTTATTATTCGTCGGTCGAATATTAAAAATCGGATTTCTATATTATTACGTGACGAAATTATTGTTCGAACTTAATCGCGATTATATAATTGCGGCGGGCCACGTTTAATATTCCACGGAATACGCGTCGAAAGTAAATTTCTAAACGGCGCGTCGCTTTCGTTTCGAACTGATTAATTACCGTTCGCGGTAAACGGCCTATTACGCGCGCGCCGGAAATTCGGGTTGTTTCCGTGTTCGGACGACGAAAAGCTCGCACGCCGGTTGGCTTAGGAGGCGTTGATCGGTGGTCGCGGCACCGCCGAAACGATTATTCGTTCCACAATGCGCGCTGTCGTCGAAAAAGTTACCGACGACCGTATTTTTACGAACGTTTCGATATGACGCGGGGGTAGGCCTAGTAGTACGTTCGCCGAAAATACGTTTCTCGACGACCGCTGCTCGTACGCGCCGACGCAATCATTTCGTACGAACGTTTAATAACGAAACCGTTTTACGCGCGCGCCGCCGACGTCTGGAAATTATTAAAGAAAACCAGAAATTCTTCTTTACGACGACGACGTTTGTACGGGTCGCGCGCGTACGACGACATGTGTCGTATTTGCCTATTAAACAAATTTGAATATTAACTGGAAATTCGGATTAAATTTGGGTGGAAAAAAAACGTTATACGCGTACGACGTTATTCGAAATAAGCGGCGGGAAACCGTTCGACTTAATCGTACGATAAATACGTTTCTCGGAATTTATCGCTTCGCGCGCGCACGCGTGTACACGGGTAAACGGTCCTCTAATCATTGAGCGTCGGGTTAAAATTTCGGGAGTAACGCGCGGAAATACACATTGTGATTAACTGTAACGCGTTAGAACAAACGGCCCGAGAAATAATAGGAGCCGATTCCGAGCGCGCTGGAATTTTCGTCGCGCGGTCTTCTCTTGCGTAGTAAATTCGTATAAGTTATTCTCGATCCGATCGTAAAACGTTCCCGGATTCGTATTTTATCTAAATCGATAACTAACGCGCGTCCGTCGCTACGTTAATATGTGTATATATGTATATATTTACGTATATAACGATAAAAAACTATAAATATATATATATAAGGACATTTTTTCATCGGAACGAAATGAATTTCAATTTGACGAGTTTGTAAAAAAAAAAAATACGGAAAAAAAACCGGAAAAAACTCCCTAAACCGCGGCGGGTTAAGTCGATTTACTTGGATATAATAATAATTCGAACGGTACGCGGAGATCGTACACAATAGAGCGAAAACGTTATTATGTTATTTTAATTTCGTAGTTTTTTATTGTTATTATTATTATTTTGGAGGGAAACGCGCGAGACGTGGCCATTGGACTCGAAAATCCGTTCCCCCCGCCCGCGCGGCGGGCCGCGCCCAGACGCGGTCGCGATCCGTTCGGTTCGGGCGGGGAGAGGAGGCGGGGCGGGTCGGGTCGGCCGCTCGGGCGCCGTCGTCGGCGCGTCCGCGGTGGGGATACGAAGGGTTTCCTGCTTTTCGAATTTTACATTTCAGTGTCACCTGGCCACCGCACTGGCACCGCCATCCGACACGACGAACACGCGCGCCGCGAAAAAAATTATCGAAAATTTTTATAAAAAACGCGATCGTCGTCGTCGTCGTCGTCGTCGCCGCCGTCCGTCGTGCTGGCATTAAGAATAATATAGTTACGTACGCGCTCGTATATTCGTATATTTTTTTTAATCATGTAGTCTTCCCGCGGACGCGTGGGAAGAATATACGTTTTCGGTAAAAGATATTTTTTTTCGTTTTTTTTTTTTTTTTGTTCCTCCGTCGGTCGCGAATTTTCGCGATTCGT
>JAIPRN010003471.1:0-21180 GCA_025469175.1 Geopemphigus sp. TES_GeoC_2020 | reverse complement strand
AATCGGAACGAAACGTACGAGGCGTGTGCAGGAGACGCGTGCTTATAATACGCGGGACGAGTGGCGGGCGTAATAATAATACTTCAATAACGAACGAGCGGCGGCGGTCGATTATAATAACGATATAATCCGCGCGAACGAGTTTTTTTTGTTTCGTTACGGGCTCGTGAAAGGGGTAAAAATTACGTTCGCGCCACGTCATGTACGTTTTCGTGTGTAACGAACGACGGTGCCCACGAATGGTATAATGCGACGGAACGCGAGACGAAAAACCGATTAGTTTCGAGGACGTTATTTGCGTTGTCCGCTGATCGTTCGAAATTGCCCGTAACCAAGTTTGGCGACGATTATCGGTTTTTTGTTTTTAAAAAAAAACGAAACGAAACTTACGACGAAAGTAGCGGTTGACGTCGATTACATTTTCGTGCGGAAGTTTCCGCTCGTCACGCGTTCCGCCGTGACGTCGTGGACTACACGTCGTTTCGTAACGACGCGAACGGTCGTTTTCGCGCGCGAATAACGTTACACTGGAAACGCCGACGTCTCTCGCGACGAATGAAAATATATTTATCCAAAAGCGTTTCACGTCGTAAAGAGGACTAAGAGGTGTCAGTCCGAGGAGATACTACACACGTGTATATATATATATATATATATAGTTATAAATAAACAATAACGTCACGCGGACAGTCGTTTATAATAATTAAGACCGAATACGTTTGTCGTGAACGAAACGTGTACTTTACCGCCTCCCGTACATTTCGAGCGTCAAGTGTACGACGTTATTATTATTATTATTACACCACCGACTCGACCGATATGAACGTAGACGACGTCGTCCCATATTCGGAGTAACGTTGGTCACCGGCAAAGTCTAAAGAACGGGGATAGGTACGGTTTGGTTATAAAAATTATTCGTTCGAACCGTGGTAGCGGTTGATACGTGAAATCGTATTATTTTCGAATCGGTTTATCGTGACCGGTATCACTCGGGACGAACGTGCGCGAATGGTAATTTAGTCGTATAAATAATACGCCGACGGTCGGAATCGGACACGTTGGGACGAATTTGAATAGTTTCGAAGTCGAGCGTTTAGGAACCCACGTTTTTCCACAATTACTCGCGTTCGCCGCGAGTTTAGAAGCCACGAAGGCAGCCGAATTGAAAATACCTAATTCGTGACTGGTCGACGGGTATCGCGACACAGAGGCGTTATTCATCCGGTGGTTTCGCCGTTTCCCTTAATTCCCGACGTTAATATGGCAGGGTAAATGAATGTATATATATATATATATTGTCACGCACGTTCCGGACGTCGTATCGACGACGGCGTGTCGTGTAGGCGCTTCTGAAACGAGAAACACTGGAAGTGAAAATAAGCGTTTGAAATTGATCGTTTCAAATCGGAACGTCGTGTTAGAAATCGTCGCTTACGTACAAATAAAAACCGACGTCAAGCACGGATACGTCGATTACCAACGATAACCGTAACCAATAACGCGACGTCGGCGTAACGACCATCGTTATCGATATATAGAAACGAATCCATCGAGAATTTCGCAAATTTCGTCAAAAAGTTCGAACGATACCGAGTTCATATTTATAGAAAGTCGACGCGCGGAGTGTCTTACGCGTGTGATCGCCGCGTGCGTGTTAACGATTTAAACGGAATTCCGACGAAACGGAAAAGACTAATCGCGTTTCTTCATCCGCCGACTTTTCGTTCCTTACGACGGATAACTCGAAACGTTCGCGCGGGCGTCCCGCGACGAAATAATTAACCGTTTTCTTCGACTCGACCGCTTTTTTCGACATTTTTTCGACGAGAAATCGAAATGCCGTCATCCCATCAAAAACGAGCAATGTGCGCGGACGAGTTCATTTACCGGGTACTCGTACACGCCACCTTCCACTCGCGCCACAAGTCGATCGAAGATTAAACAATTTACGACTTTCTGTTTTTTCAAATTCTTTTTTGAAGACAACACGATATTTATAGTAAAATTCGTAAACAAGTTTTAAAACTTTTTTGAAAACTATTTACGGTAATAATGGTAACCAATTTTCACCGGTCGATCGTTCCGTTATTAAATGTTAACGTACCGAACGAAATTCGAACGTTTCTCGTTTCGTTTTGGTTGTTTCGTAATTAGTAGTTACGCCGTTCAAGAACGATTATGGAAAACGAACGTCGGAGGAAGAAGCGGAACACCGAAGAAGAAGTGGTTGAACGCGACCGAGTGTGATATGTGGACTGCTGGCGTGCGTGTGGATAATGCGGGGGAGATGGGGTCAGGTGGAGGTTTAGAACAAAGGTGGCCGACCCAAAAATAGTCTGGAGAGAGACGAGGGAGAAGAAGAGTAATTATGTGTTTCACCGTGCACCGACGGATACTCGCGTTACCGCCGATTAGACGTTAATTTTTGTCGGAAAACGCGTCCGTACGGCCGGTAATTATTAACGCTAACGGCTTCAGAACATGAACCGAGTCCAACGCGTTTTGTAATTTTCGGATTACGCGTTTTCGCCGAACAATCGACGAAGACGTTATTTTCTAACGCGATAATTAACGAACCGTTACGATTTATACGCGTCCGATATTTCGTGTCGCGCGTTCGTGCACGTTCTTCACGACGGTTTCGCCGTTCCGTTTTCGTATCCGAACTCGCGTTCATTACGTTCAACGCACGTACTATTTCGCACGGTGCCCCCGGGGCTCGGCATTTCGTAAAATCGTTTTCGAAAATCCCGCCCTCGAAAAATGTTCACCGATGCGGTTCGCCGGAAAATCGTTCGTTGTTTTTCCCGGTAAATAGTAAATCGCGATTATGCAAATCCGCGGACGTACCGAAATACTTTGAATGTAGATTATAGAGCTCGGAGCCGCCGCGGGGGCTTCGGACTACCGTCCCAGTCGACCACCCCGAGTACAGGTGGCCGTACGTTTTACGAACGTAATTGAAATAAAAATTCGCGTACGTATATTGTTTGAATCGACGTGGACTCCGATATCGCGGTACAACGAACGTACGCCGACGGAATAAAAAAATAAAGAGAAATTGTTAATTTGCGTTCAGACACATGGAATAGTACAATCGTACGGAACTCCGATTGTGCATTTTCTTTTATACGGAAGGCGTCGAATGCGCGCGAAGTACGACGAAACAAAAACGAGAACGTCGCTATCGACGGTTTACCATTGTGACGAATATAAAGTTCGTCTCCGATAAACGTTATATATATATATATATTGGCGACGATTCGTCGGAGAATCGTCGAGTAGGTCGACACAGTTGTTTATCGCTGGGCGCCGTTTACCAGACGCCATTTTTTCGTCAAATTCGAAAAGTGTATATTAAACAAAACACGGTCGTACGTTTTCCCGGGAAAAATTCGCGGCCGACGACTTTGAACGCGTTCGTTTTTGACGGCGAATGACTAAGTAATATCGTTTCCTTCGTCCGCGTCGTCGTAATATTCCGGAAATATCCCTAAGAATCGTACTCGAGACCGTGCCGAACGACCGACAAAGGCGGTGTTGCCTACGTGAATTCTCGCGGACGCGAAACAACTTTATTCGCAATCGTACAATACTTATCTGGCGTGAATATCAACGGCGATCACTTAGGCAGTTCCTCCAGGACGAGGCCGGGTCATTGACATCCGGTAGGGTTAAACCCATGCGAGTATCCTTAACGTGGATACCTCGGGCGCGTAATTTTTGGTAAAAAAATTCGCGACGAACGTTCATACGACTTTGAACGCGTTCATTTTTGACGGCGAGTGACTAGATAATATCGTTTCCTTCGTCCGCGCCGTCGTAAAGTTCCGGTAATATCGCTAAAAATCGTACTCGAGACCGTGCCGAACGACCAACTAAAGTGGGCTTGCCCACGTGAATTCTCGCCGACCCGAAAATACTTAATCGACAATCGAACAAACCCCTCACACGTCCGTAATTATAACGGATGGGGCGGAAATTTTTTTTCGAAGGCCAGCCCTGACCGTAGTCGCGTTATGGCCGCGGTCGGGTGGAAAATTGTCGGCCGTTCGATATGCCTGTTGTCGGGCCATTTACTAACGGCGCGATTCCGTGACACGACAGTAGACTTACGTGTACGAAAATTCCACACACGTAAGTTTATACCCGAAAGTTCGTCGTCGGCTATAAGACTTACGCAAATTGCGTATTATATATATATAATATGTGGTACCAAAAAGTACGTCGTTTTGACATCGTATACGCCCACCAAACCACTGAAGAGGATTGAAGGGAAATAATAATAATGATTTATTGGACGCTCGCGACCGTTTCGGTAGCGGATAAGGTAACCGAAATAACACAAATAACGCAACGACGATAGTGCGAATGTTTACTTCATGTATCCCTCAACGAGGAAGTTTATTTCCGTGATGCGATAAGTATAAGCAATATATTCAAAATCGCTACTGCCGATGAGCGCGCGGGTAACGTTTCAACATAATCGTTATTACCGTGACAAACTTTTTCCTGTTGCCCGAATAGGTTTCATCCGTTACAAATATGTCTACGCGAGCGGGACAATGAGTAGGAATGACGCGTGTTTCGGGGGAAGTGAGGGCCGGAGGGGCCGCGAACATTTTACAATTACGACAAACGTAACGGTTACGGGTCCAAGCCCGTCGAATGGTACGGACGTCGACGGGATGGACGAACGGGCGGAGGAACAGGAGGAGGAGGCATATCGTGGGTCGGGCTGTTCGGCATAGTGTACATCGGCGGTGGAGTGACGGCAACGACGCGGTCGTTGAGCTCGGCCAACTGCGGTAACGTGGCAGACGACGACGCGTAGTACTCGGGCATGGGCTGCGGCATCATCTGTGACATCGGCGGTGGCATTGATTGCGGCATCGGTTGTGACATCGGCTGTTGCATCGGCTGTGGCATCGGCTGCGGCATCGGCTGTGACATCGGCTGTGACATCGGCTGTGACATCGGCTGCGACATCGGATGTGACATCGGCTGTGACATCGGCTGTGACATCGGCTGCGACATCGGATGTGACATCGGCTGTGACATCGGCTGCGACATCGGATGTGACATCGGCTGTGACATCGGCTGCGACATCGGATGTGACATCGGCTGTGACATCGGCTGTGACATCGGCTGCGGCATCGGCTGTTGCATCGGCTGCGACATCGGCTGCAACATCAACTGGGACATCGACTGTGGCATTGGCTGCGTGTAGTTAATTAGGCTGGCTCCTGAGAACGACGATGACGACGTGTAATCGACTCGATTCGGTGGATCATTGTTGTTGTTGCTGTATGGTGAACGCAACACGTAGTTCTCGAGGTTTTGGATGTGAATCGACGGCTCGTTGTTGTTGTTGTTGTTGTAAGGCGAACTCGACACGTAGTTCTCGAGGTTTTGGATGTGAATCGACGGCTCGTTGTTGTTGTTGCTGTAAGGCGAACTTGACACGTAGTTGTTCTCGTGGTTTTGAACTTGAATCGGCGGTGGTGTGTAATTTCCTGCGCAATTATTGTTGTTGTTGTTGTTGTTGTTGTTGTTGTTGTGGCATACCGTTTGTCGGACAGGGTGCTCGGTTGGCGGCGTGTAAACTCTGTGGGCGCGGTGCCCCGATGGCGACCCGTGGTTGATTCGTCGGTGTCTAGGGTGCGGGTGCGGCGGAGGCTTATGCGTGGGCATCACCATTTGAACAATGGCACCCGACGACGACGACGACGACGACGACGGCGATGGCGATGACGATGACGACGACGACGACGATGACGATGGTGACGATAACGACGTTCCATTTTGGCGCAGGAACGTCGGCGACTTTCTACGGCAGGGTCGTTTAGCGTTCGGGTGTGGTGGTAGCGGTGGTCGCATCCAGTTCTTCTTGCCGTGGGTGGGGTACGGCGGTGGCGGAGGTCGTGGACACTTGGCAGCAGTGGTAGCAGCGGTGGTGCCGGCGATGTTGGTGGCGACGGTAGTGATAGCGGCGGTGGTGGTGGAGGCTGTAGTGGTGGCGGCGATGGAAGCGGCAGTGCTTGCAATAGCGGTGGTGGTAGCAGCGGTGACAGTAGCGGTGGCGTTATTGTTGTTGTTCCGGGGCTCGATCGGCACGTGTAGTTGCGGCGGACAACTGACCCAGTCGGCTGGGAACTCTGTGCTGCTCAGCAGGGGCGGAATGAATGGTTTGCTGTAAAAGCGTCTAGGAGGCAGAACGCACCGGCGCAATGTGCTGTAGTTTATGATTTTCGGAGTATGGCCAAAGTTTTCCATCGGCAGCAGCAGTCGCATTCGGGCAGTCCGTCTGGCGCTGGTCACGGTGCCGCGGCCGGACGCAATGCTGCGGCCGGGCGCAATGCTGCGGCCGGGCACAATGTTGCGGCCGGGCAGAATGTTGCGGCCGGGCGCAATGCCACGGCCGGGCGCTGTGCCACGGCCGGGTGCAGTGCCACGGCCGGGTATAGTACCACGGCCGAGCCCAGTGCCGCGGCTGGACCCAATGCCGCGGCTGGGCCCAATGCCGCGGCTGGGCCCAATGCCACGTCCGGGCCCAATGCCACGTCCGGGCCCAATGCCACGTCCGGGCCCAATGCCACGGCCAATCGCAAAACCACCACCAGTCAAGGCGCTGCGGCCGGTCGCAGTACTTCTATCGTTTACCGACGTCGTCTGACCGTTGGCGTACACCTGTTGCTGTACCACCGGCGGCGGACCTATCACCATTAAGCGTCTTCTTTCGGAGTGTTTCGATTGAAACCGCTCCAGCAGTCGGTATTCCTCTTGCAGCTGTCGTTCTAGTTGGTCCATCGCTTTTTCATTCTCCTTCTGTTCTTGAGCTAGCCTGAACATGCGCCGCTTCCTTTGCTGTAACCATCGTTGATACAACTTTTGTTCCCGAATATTTCGTTCGCGCTCTTGCTGCTGCAATACACTGTCTTCCTGTTGTGGCTGTTGCGTATGTTGTTGTTGCTGTTGCTGTGGTTGTTGTTGTTGCTGTTGCTGTGGTTGTTGTTGTTGTTGTTGTTGCTGTGGTTGTTGTTGTTGCTGTTGCTGTGGTTGTTGTTGTTGTTGTTGCTGCTGCTGTGTCTGTGGTTGTTGTGGTTGTGGGAGCTGCTGATGTAGCTGTCGTGGTTGTAAGGGCTGCTGCTGCTGATGCAATTGTAGCTGTTGCAGTTGTTGGTGCTGCTGCTGTTGTTGGTGTTGTGGTTGTTGTTCGTACTGCAATTGTTGTTGGTACTGAAGCTGTTGTTGGTGCTGCGAATGTTGTTGGTACTGCAGCTGTTGTTGGTGCTGAATTTGTTGTTGGTGCTGCATTTGTTGTTGGTGCTGCGACTGTTGTTGGTGCTGTGACTGTTGTTGGTACTGAAGCTGTTGTTGGTGTTGCAATTGTAGTTGGTGCTGTGGCTGTTGTTGGTGTTGCAACTGTAATTGGTGCTGAGGCTGTAATTGTTGCTGAGGCTGTAGTTGGTGCTGAGGCTGTAGTTGTTGCTGAGGCTGTAGTTGGTGCTGTGGCTGTTGTTGGTGTTGCAACTGTAATTGGTGCTGAGGCTGTAATTGTTGCTGAGGCTGTAGTTGGTGCTGAGGCTGTAATTGTTGCTGAGGCTGTAGTTGGTGCTGAGGCTGTAGTTGATGTTGCGGCTGTATTTGAAGCTGCGGCTGTAGTTGGTGCTGTGGTTGTAGTTGGTGCTGTGGCTGTAGTTGGTGCTGCGGCTGTAGTTGATGCTGCGGCTGTATTTGGAGCTGCGGTTGTAGTTGGTACTGCGGCTGTAGTTGGTGCTGTGGCTGTAATTGTTGCTGCGGCTGTTGTTGATACTGCGATTGTTGTAGCTGCTGTGGCTGGTACTGCGGCTGTTGTTCGTATTGTAACTGTTGTTGGTACTGAAATTGTTGTTGATTCTGTGGCTGTTGTTCATATTGTAACTGTTGGTACTGGAATTGTTGTTGGTTCTGCGGCTGTTGTTGCTGCTGCGGTAATTGTATCTGCTCTGGCAGTTGTAGCTGCTGTGACAATTCTAGCTGCGGCGGCGACGGTATTTGTTGTTGCTGTTGCTGCAGCGGTATTTGTTGTTGCTGTTGCTGCAGCGGTATTTGTTGTTGCTGCTGCTGCTGCTGCTGCTGTGGCGGTATTTGTTGTTGCTGTTGTAGTTGTAGCTCTTCCGGCAGTGGTAGCTGCTGCTGCTGTGACGGTATTTGTTGTTGCTGCTGTAGTTGTAGCTCTTCCGGCAGTGGTAGCTGCTGCATGAGCTCATCGTCCAATTGCCATTGCGACACATTTTCGTGTTCGTGCCATTGTTGCTGAAGTTCCTGCCACTGCAGTAACAGTTCTTTATGCTGGTTTTGTTGTTCCAACCGTTGCTGGGCCTCTTGTTGCAGTTGTAACTGTTTGAATAGTTGTTGTTGTTCTAGTTGAATGGCAAGGTAATTGTCCTGGGCTTGTTTCGTCGGGTCGAACCCATTTAATTGTTGCAGTTGCGAATCGTATTGCGGTTGTTGTTGTTGCTGTTGCTGTTGATGGACGTCACCACTGGAGCTCCCTTGTGACGAATACGGCTGATCGCTTTGCGTACCGCCGTTGTTGGGAAACATCGTGCCGTTGTTGTCGATCGCTGATAGGTCGTACTCGATATCGGAGAGAAAAGTTAAAAATTCGTTCCTGAAAAAAGAAACAAACGACAATAGTTCACATCGCGTATTATCGGGCGATAAATTATCCGTCGCGCTTACAAAACGCTTTCTGTCATGTCTTCGCCAGACAGAAATAAAGACAACATATCTTTATTGTCTGTATTTATGTCTTGGCGTTCACTCTGCAGCGTTGACGATGACGGTCCCTGCGAAACAATTAACGAACCACCGTGTAAACAAGAAAACCGTTCTATCGACTACGGGTAAGGGGGGGCGAATAGAGAAACACGGATCGGGACCGCTACTACGTACCGGGCTATGGCATTGTTCGGCTATACTTGTGCATTCGGAGGCGGTTGATTGCGGCGAGTCGGGCAGATAATAACAGTTAAACGAATTCACCTGAAAAATAGGAAGCGCGTCCCGGCGACGTTGGTCGAACGCCGACGACGGGCGTTCGCCACGGCCCGCGAACACGTGACACACGTTCGAATTTAACAATCGCGGACACACGCGTGGCGGGGCCCAAAGTAGAAAATAGTAAATTAATTAAACAACGCCACATACTATCTGAATCATCTGCTCGGTGTAAGGCATACTCGGTAACGGAATAGGCCTGACGGGTTCGGGGGCTTGTGTCGGCGAAGCGATCGATACGTCGGACGCGGGCGTGGAAATCGGCGATTGACCGCCGCACGCTACATCCGACCGATAGTATTCTGAACGCACGTACGAGGCGCAACAACAGAAACAACAACAAGTATAAGCAACATAAACAAAAACGTAGCGGTAATTCGAACCGAGCTATCGATCGACGACGGACTATAAAAAAAAAAAAATGGTCGAAGATGTTTCGGGAGGAAAAGCGCGCGTTCGGGGGTACCCTATAAGTTCGCTAACGGACGCTCACGGTTGGCGTCGCGTAATCGGAGGTCCTCCGAGCGCGCGTAGCTTAATTTCGGGTACGGAACGGCGGCGAAGACGTTTCGCGACGTTGAACGCCTTTCCTTTCTTTTTCCGCCGAAAACGTAATCGATAACATTCGGCCCGAGCGAACGCAAAAAACGCGACGTATAATAATAATAATAATAATAATAATAATAATAGTAATTCGTTTACGTTACCTTCGTCGTCGTTGGACCGCGGCTCTTTGCCGGAGTTGTGCCTCGTCATATTGGCGGCTTTTCGGGGCAGAAGGCAGCCGCCCGTCGCCTTGACGAAGAAAAAGTCTCCCCCCGATCACCGGACCATCGGTGACGGTCGGGCTTGTCGGGGAAAGGATAACTCGTCGATCGACCGCGACGAACGTTTAAAACACCGGTAAAAAATACGGAACGAACGAAAAACTACGACGACGACGACGACGTCGCTCGCGCGGCGAGACGACGAATTATACGAGAAGACGAGCGAACGACACCGACGGGCACGCGGACAACGCACTGACGCCGGGCGGACCGTGGCGGCCGGTATAAATAATAACGAAACCGCGGCTTCGACGACGATCCGAGGCGACCTCTGATGGTGACCGCGTGGGGGGGGATCCGGTTGAGAGGCGCGGCTGTTAGACGGGCGCGTACACATACGCACACGTGCGCACGCAACAATGTATCGCGTTTGCCGACGATGTATTCGGATACATTATCGCGCGAGTAGAAAGATGTCGGCGGGACGAGAACCGTCGAACAAAGCGGTGGCGGCGGAGTATATGGACGGTAGATATATATACGTAAAAAAAACGGAGGCGAGCTCGTTACGTCGCTGGACATATCCGTTCTGATCGATTACGTCGATTCGACTGCGGCGTATTCGGAAATTGTTTTCCCTTTGGACGGTAGGAGAGAGGGATGTTTCGTCGTATCGACTAATTAATATTAAATCACGAAAATCGAATATGGACGAATAAAAAGTTTACTAAATTATAACAAACAGAATGTTAAAACTAGCGAACCGTTTATTTATTTGACGACATTCTGAAGCTTCGTGTGTGTGTGTGTGTGTGTGTGTTGGGGTTTTCCGAGTTATATACAGGACGTGTTATACATCGGGTAAATGTGTACTCACCCATTTCCGACCGCCCGGTGGGTAGGCTGGACCATTGGGCGAATACTCTTTGACTCGTGCGCGAATTTGAAAAACCGATATTCGGGAAATGTATACAATTCCGTCGTTTACCCCGATAATTTACGGTCTTTACTGTACTTTCACGGAATTCGAGACGAGTCCGACCCGAAAGCCTTACGGCGAAACGTAACGATAAAAACGTCGTTATCATTTTCTAGCCACGCGAAACACGGGTCGAACGATATATACCGAATTCAGTTCGTTTCGTGAAAAGTAACATTTTCCAACGATCTATCGAATATGAACGAAACGTATCGTAATTGTAAAACGCTATTTCGAAGCTAGCCAACAATAAGATAAGCCGAGTGGGGTGTCCAACGATATATTTCCGTCGAATGTTCAAAGCGACGACAATTTTGTGGTCCCGAAGAGTTATGTTACGCCGCGGTTCGGTTGATTAGAGCGCTTAAATTAAAACGAAAATTCTCGACCAACGTCGCCTTGGCGTTATTTATTCGATAATAACATTTCCTCGCGCGTTACGAGTGAAATTCAACGCGCGAATTGGTTTCTCCATCCACTAGGGCCAATCACGACGGTGGCAAATCCGTAATAATCGACGCCTAATTTGATAAACCGTTTCGAATGAACCGATCCGCGTGCAACGCGTACGGCATTGTGGGAGGGGTCCCGGGGTAGATTAACGGATCGATCAACGCGAAAACGAAAACGAACCTCAACGAAGTTCAAATACGAAAAGGAATGCGCGTGATCGTGGACTTAATGTCCGCGATAATCTGATTAACGGGTTCGATTCGTCTCGGTATAATCGTCGTCCAACAGGTAGTTCTCGGAAAGGGGACCGAAAATAAAGTCGTCTGTTCAGGGCTATTAACGAACCGTCTCACCGTAGAGTGGAAGAGGAGACCCGAGCGTCGTCATAAGTTTACGACGCCGAAGCGCGGACTGGATTAATAATTTTTTATATCGTATCGTCCGACGGGCGCAATTATTGTTACTTGAGAGTTAACCAAAAGAATCGCGTTTCGTAACTAGCGAATACGAAACGTAAATAATTATGCGCGATACATTGTGAGTCACAATTTCTAATTTTCAATCGTATCGATAAATCGAAAATAAAAACGGAACATTTCGCTCGTTAAGAGCGAACGAGCGAATAATTTTTTCGAACGTCGTTTTTAACGATCCGTCGACGCGAGTTTCCTTTCGTATTTTTTCAGGTGTCCCCAGTGATTTCTTCTACCCGACACCCGTCGCGCAAATGGACGCGTCCGTTCGGCGCCTATAAGCTGTACGAATTACTCGATTAGGTTCGGAAAATATACTAGAACGCGATTTTCGTTTACGAATCGTTTTTGACGACCTGAATTACGGTTCGAGAGCCGAACGAAAAAAACGAACGTATTCGGCCGTTTCGATTTAACTTTATTCGTACGATTTAGTTCGTTTATTTCGACAATAGTTACACGTTTCTTTCGTTTTAAGCTCGTGTCAGAGCCGAATAGCGTATTCCGTTTTAGAATTTTCCGTCATATTACCAGAAGGTATATATATATATAAGTGTGTGTGTGTTTATCCGACTTCGTTTTAGAAAATTACGTAAGGTAGGATCGTTTCGGACGGATATATTTTCGTAATATTATTAACCGTGTGTCGTGAATAAACCACTCGAGGAATCGGATATTTTGTTTATAAAACACGACGAAGACGCGGCCGTACGCGTGAAACGTCTTTATTGTTCGGTCGAGCCGGACGATTTTTAGAGGAAAATCCGATCGGTTTGTCCCCGGGCGCGGTCGGATGATACGAGGATTGAACACGAAGTTCGACGACAAAGTCCGAAGTTATATTTTTTTAAAAGCCCGAAGGCGTTTCGTCATTAAGGGTCTCTCCGCGAGTTGCAACACCAATCGACGACGGGCACCGAAAAGACGTCGGCGGGATTACTTCCAGCGAAATTTAATTTCCGCCCGCGCCGTAAGGGCCGCCGCGCGAGTTCGTCCGTGCGTAATATTTCATCGTCATTAACGTGACGCCGCCGGTCGTGTCTGTATCAGACAGTTAGACGGAAAAAACGACGCGCGTCGTTACTATCAAAAGTTCGCGACGAAAGTTAAAACCGGAATAACAATCGTTAAAAATTACGCCGATAAGGTGGCGCGTAATTAAAAGTCGCGTGTTGCGTGACGACGAAACTATCGAATATTTGTCACGAAATCGTTCCGAATAGTTTTACTCTTTGTTTTCTCAATTTTTCGGAAGAAAAATACTGAGAGAGATTTTTTACGTTTTTTTTTTTTTTATCGACGTAAAAGGACGAACGACACGCGAAATGAAAAGGTTGTTGGCTTGTTGGCTTTATCCGCGAACGTCTCGTCCAAGATTTTCGAATTAAATTTGACTCGTTCCCAAAAATTTTACAGTACACGATATATACAAAGTTTATCGTAGTCCACTGTCAGTCCCCACTCGACTTTGTCGTTCCAATAACCGAGCCGATATTTAATAGTCGCGTCTCTCGCGCCGTACTTACAATATTAAGCGTAGTACCCGACGACGTAAATATAATTAAACCGCGCGCGCGGTCACTGTACGTGACCAACCGTAAGGCCCGTAAGTATATCGACGCGAAATACTTTCGGAAATAACGAACGGGCCTTTGTCACATTTGACGGCTAATTCGGTCGGTTTTGCACGAAACGAAAAATATTCGGAGCTCCGCCGACGGCAAAAAAACGTCCGTCCGCGGGCTCGCTAAACCGGATAGTTGTGCTAATCGAAACGTCGAGTTCTCATCATGCGCTATTAAATGCGAACAACCGAAGTCGGAAGCGCTTTCGACATTTTTTATTATACGTAACGCTTTTGACCTGTAACGGGCGTCTTATCGCGACGCCGGCCTTTGAAACGTTTACGGTTTCGTAATACGTCAGTTTACCTTTGGATATTTACGTAATAAAATCGATTAGTCGGTTCGTTCACGCGCGCGTGGCAACTGCCGAGACCATTGCGCGAGCCGAACGCGTTTGGAAACAACGATAGGCGTTTTAAAATAGAAATTCGTACGTAAAAATCGTATTAGGTACGTGTCTGTAACGATAGGGTTAACGACCGGTAGGAATATAATAATCGCCGATAAATAACGCGTTTCATTCGTCGACAAAACGATATACGCTATTTAATTAAACGTCTCTCGTCCAACGTTCCGTAATACGATTACCTACAGAGCGAGAACATTAGATTGTATTTCGTCGTCGGTGTGCAATCTACCGCGTGAGAACATTACGGGCAATTCGGCGATTTCAAATCGCGACGTTTCGTACGCGCGTCTATTTGCGGCAACGGTAGGGATGTATTTGGACAGCGAGGGATGGGCAGGCCGAACTTCTTACTGGGGACCGTCTCGCATTTGTCGGGCCGAATATTATACGTAGTTGTCGGGTATTGCCGCGTCGATATGTGAACGTCATCGACGAATGGTTTAACTATATTTCGGTCGACCATGTGCGGAGTATTTTTCGAGTTAGGGCTTTTTTTTGTTTCAAAAGTACGCTAACGACTTGTTTCCCCGACCGATAGTGTCGAATAATTGAATTTTGACGCCGTACGTGTATTTCACTTCGAATATGATAGAGAGAGAGAGAGAGAGTTAATTCTCCAAGGGAAAAATATACCCGTACGTATTAGTCGTAAATATATGTAGATCACGGAAAACGTAAAGCGTCCTAAGACCAAAACGATCTCTTCTTATTTATATTAGTCATATTCGACGACGGTAACGAGGGCGGCGCTACCGGACAGTCGATTATTGTCCCGATAACTTAATCGTAACCGGAATAACGGCCTTTTTTCCAACTTATTTTCTGAAAAACAAAAACGGCGTCGAAAAAGCGTATAATTATGTCTACCGCGTTTCGACGTAATAACTCGTTTATTTATCGTTCCACTTAATCGGCGGTCGGTACTTACGACGGGTAAGTAAAAAATAACTTTTCCGTATTACGTCGCCGTGTCGTCGAAAAGACGCGTAAACGGAAATACGCGCGAATGCCTTTCAAGTGAAGCAACGACGTTTCGTGTTTTGTGTACGCGCTCAACGGGGCATTTAGCATTTGTCTTTGGGCGGCGCGTCTTTAAGTACGTTGGTCTGTCCGTCGCGCCATAATTTCCGCGCATTCGGAGAGCGAAACTTAATAATAAATATCGAAACAACCGACCGCGCGTTATTTATCGAAAATACGGTCGACCGTTTTGAATTAAAACGAAACGTCGTATAAATAAAAAAAAAACGCTCGCGCGCGTTTAGTGGCTGTTACTTATTTATAATTACTGTATAGAACCGTTAAACTGTTTATTCCTTAAAAAACGGGAATATTTCGCCTTATTGTTGAAACACGAAAATCATTCCGACTGATCGACGTAACGCGCGTTACCTATCCGGTCGCGTATAAATAAACTGGCTCGGGAATCGTTCGACTTTTTAACGCGCCGACGACGAAACGTTGGTCGGTTTTTTTTCGCTTTACGTACGGCCGTAGACGACGGGAAGTGCGCGTCAAAAGAAAATAAACGGCGCGACGAGCCCTCGGCCTATTTAACGATGGCCCATTGACAGCCGCATGGAACTTGACGACACGTCGTCACTCCGAACAATTTAGACGTTACTACGGAAAAAAAACAACCAAACGCCCGATAGTAATCGGATTTCGTTTAAAACGATTGGTTCGTGCCAACGCCGAACGACGTAACGAATAATACGTCACTATCGGACGACCATTAAACGCCTCGTGATCGGATAATTGCGGCCGGTCGATCATTGCGTCGTTCAAATAGAAGCCGAATAAGTCCGATATACGTAAACGGACCCAACCGGTAATCGTCCTGGGCGAAATCTATTCCAGTTCGTATCGCGATCGACGGGTTCGACGTTTGGTCAAATTCGTCCCGTTCGTCGCCTTTTCGTTCGACGAAAATCGTGGAAATTATCGTGCCGATTTCCGAAGTTTCTCGTTCGACGACGATACGGACGGTATTGTTTACGTCACGGCGCTGTAATTGTTTACACGACCATCGGACGGGCGACGACTACTTAATCTTCGAAATTTAAAAACGTAACTTGGTCGATATTTTTCGGGCGCCAGTTCGACGCGTTAAAAAACTTAAAATGGACTTGACCGGGCAACCGAACATAATCCATTAGCGGTTGAATCGATTAAAAATACATTTCGACTTGTTTACGACGCTCGTGCCAAAGGACTTTTTAAAGTGATTTTACCCGTCTATAAATATATATATATGTATATATATGCGAGCGTGTGTACGGTGCTATTATGAGGATTGATCAAACTGATCAAAAATACTTTTTATTTTCAACGTAAAATTATGAAACGACTTATGCATATATATAATAAACAATTATATATTTTTTTTATCTGGTCGCGAATATAAATAGAAAGCAAACAAGATGCCAAAGGAACAGGTAACTGCGGGGGAGTTTTACGTCGGTCGTCGTAAACAAACGCGACCGCGTCTTAGAAATAATAAATAGGCGCGGGGCGTGTTCTGTCTCGTTTTTAATTAAGGTAAACGAAGAACCGTCGAAATGCGAATCGATAATCGAACGACGACGGTATGGAGAGGGGGGTGGGCGAACAGAGAGAAATGAGCGCTGACGTGAAGCAAATGTACGTTTATAAGGCGCCGGCGATGAGAAACCGGACGGCGACGAGGACTCGAGTGAACCCCACCTTGTGGGGACACAGTGCATTGTGTTCGTCCGTACGCGTTGTCCAGGTTGTATATTACGTAACCTACAGTAACGACGAATACGACGTTCGAAACGTGCGACTTATTCCCGTCGTCCGTCACGCCGTTTTGACCTTTAAGCGACCGATTCGAATTTTCCGTACGTTTTTTTTTTTTTTTTTTTTTTAATTCGTCGACCGACCACGGCACACGGCAGTAGGTTAGGTAGCCCGTCGCGGTTAGTAATGATCGACAACAACGGTTGATGGGAGGGGAGGGATTACAGTCGTATTTTTGTTCGATAAAAATCCGTAGACAAGCCGTCGAACTTTCAACGTAAACACGTCGGACGTCTGTCCGAATTTACATAGGATACTTCGGGGAATCGGAACGTATCTATACGAATCACGACGTTATCGACGCCGTAAACTAAAAGGGTAATCTCACTAAAATGTTTACCGAAAACTCAGGCAAAACGCACGTCGAAATGTTACCACGTGTGTGTGTGTGTGTGTGTGCAAAAACAGAAACATCGAGAACAACCAACCGTAGACGACGGTTTCAATATTGTTTGTTAAACGATCGTTGCCACGAGACCGTGCCTAATTAGCGTCCAACAATGCGGCCGATTCGCTCACGTCGCGTAATTGATAAGCGTACCGAATAGGAACATAAGATAACGGAAAAAACTACGCGGAACGCGCCGTTGTAGTACGTACGGTCCCGAGACGGTATAATTACACACGATTATATAATAGCGATTATCCGTTTTCGTCGGCAGTTCGTCCGTAAATATCGTAAACGATAACGTTATTACGTTCGTTACGAAATTCGTAACGTTCTTTTCACCTTGTGGTCGTCGGACGCGGACGTGTGTCCGTTAACCGTTCGACTAGCGATACAGAACCGACGTCGGTCGACCTTTAAGTTATTTATTCGTTCGGGTCGTTAAAATGAAACGTGTATCGATATTGCGCCTCCGAGATTGTCTTTTAATAATATACTTGGCCGGAAAAGGTTTAAGACCCGATTTTATAACCGTAAAGGATTCCTAGTATTCAAAATTACTTTCTACGAAACCAATTATTCGCTTTTATTTCTATTGTAGATTAACGGTAACGGCGACGCGCGTGTGCCAAGAACGTTGTCGGAAACTAGGGAAATACACGACACGGGCCGTTGAACGTATTAAAAGCGATTTTCTCGCGAAACGAATACGACCCTATAAAATATATAACGAGCGCGCCAACGCGCGGCCTCTTTATAACGTTCCGGTGCCGAAAAATAATAATAAGAAGAAACGCGCGGTGTTGTACGTTCGAGACGATAATGATTAATATAAGGGATATTTTTATTTCTTTTAAATAACGCGCGTATATATCATCATCATATATATATATATAAACAGGTGGTTTACGACAGTTGAATTGTAAAAAAAAAAAACTTCGAAACGGTTACGAATGACGCTTAATTGGATATCATTATACCGCGTACTTGTTGTCGTCCCTTTCGTTCAAACGGCGAGAACGAACGTTTTTATTTTATCGGGGGGGTGCGTAGCAGGTGTTCGGCGTATCTGTTCATATTTATATGTATATACACGTACCTATACAATTCGATGGGATTTCGTAGGGTGCTAACCTGATTGTCGACGATGATCACAACAACGACGACGCGATGTGGAGGGACGCTTTGTTCGGCGATTTCCACGGTACTTAAACAATCGTTTCCCGACGACGATTTATTCGGATTTCGTTGTTCGAGAATACGTTCCCGACGTCCCTTTTCGTTCGGCGGACGGGTCGGCCCACTCGGACGTTGCGCGTTTAGTTTATTACGCGTTGTCGTTAAACGTCCACAATTCGTACGCCGGCACGTATTCGTGGCGTTCATACAGGGACGGCCGACGCACCTGTCTGGCACGTTTTCTTGCTGTACGTATGGTCGAGCGCCGTAAGGGTTTAGTTGTTTCTCGGTCGAACGTGTCGCTTTTTAGACGCGTCTTGAACCCGACGTACATTTCTTGTACGTAATTCGCCAAACGAGAACGTATACAATGGAGAAAACGCGGTGTATTCAACGGGTGGCTAATAATGTATGCGATGTCACGCGCGCATACAACGCGTTCACATAAAGGCCATATTATACGCGAAAGTATCGACGATCGAAAAACCGAACGCTTATAACGCGAAGGAACAGACAAACGATTTATTGTACGAGTTTACTCCAGCTAGCGTATTACGTGGCCGATAGTGAACGGTAATTAATTACAATTAATTCGTTAATTTTTTTTCACACTGACTCCGCCCGACGTTTATTTCTATTATAGAGCGAGGCGCGCGTAGTTTTCATTTTATAGATGATCGAACGCGTGAGAAAAACACGTCAAATACACGTTGTGTGTGTGTGTATATGCGCTTGTATCTATCAAGCGATACTTACGGAGCGTCGCAAGTACTTTTCGTTTCTACGAATTTAGCGGTTTAGATACGAAGAAAAAAACAATTCGTATTCGCGAAACGCTTTCGGTCGTTTGTAATCAACGACGTCCAAGGGTCTAATAAATACGCGCGATTATCGGGCTTTAATCGTCGACGAGAATAATTTCGGGCGTCCGTAATTATTTTGATTCGCGACGTAGTCAATTACGAGCCGGTGTTTAATTCCACGCGTCTCCGAATATTATTGTTGTTTTTTTTTTTTTTTAAACGGCCTATCGGCCAGACCGGCGATTATTATGTTTTTCTCGGACAGTGAAGCGCGAGGGGGCGTAACAGAATGTTTTAACGACCAGTGCCAAAAAAAACGTACGAATTATTTATATACGCGAACGTTTCGACGCGACTCCGCCGGTCGTTTGTCACTGTTCACCGTCATCGCGTCCGGGCTTTGACGTCTGAACGAACGTGAAACGATAAATGTTCCGACGGAGAAAAATCGCGACTAGGTTTATCACGTGCCGTGGACGCGTCTCTATATTGTACGTAAAATACGTCCGCGTAACACGCCCGGATCTCCGGGGTGTCGGCCATTCAATAATAACCGCCGGGGACACGTGCACCACTACCGTAACCCCCAACTGTGAACCGTCCCCGGGGGTTGGTCGCCCGTATATATATATATACAATAGAACGGTCACGCGCTTATTTTTTCGCTTCGTATTAACGACGACCGTTTATCGACGCGTCCGGACAAATATTTACCCAACGGGAGAATAATAACAATAACACTACGGAAACGTAAACACCGAAGGGGCGATTTATTAACCGGGCCGAACAACGACAACAATCGGCCGTCCGGGGACCGCGGAGAATTTCGGCCTACCGGGTCCCGAGTACCTGAGTACTGCCGGGACAGGTTGACGGTGCGGTGTCGCCCGACCCGCGGACGTAAGGGACTACCGGTCGTACACCGCCCACAGCTTCCACGACCGTTACGCAGTTAGTGTTCGATTGATTGTTCGTGACCGTTCCGGTAGCCGATATTATTTCGCGGTCGGCGTTTTTGTTGTGTACACAACAAATGGTACGCGACCGTCCGGACAATAGTTTCGCTACCGAAAACGACGCTCACGGAGTGATGGGTGGTTGGGTGAGAAGATTAGTTCGCGGAAAAGAACTCCGCGGGAGACGTCGCGTTCTATCGACGCCGTTGTTATTATTATTATTATTATTATTATCAGCCTTTTTAACAATTTATTACCGCGAATTTCGTTACGACGTCGTTATTATTATTATTATTATTACGATAGGGTCAATTTTATTAGTAACGTTTTTATCGTTATTATTACGCCTTAGTACGTAATTATATTATCGACTCCAAAAACGAATTTCGGAGAAAACGTCGATACACGCGTTGGAACGAAGGTCCGACATCAAACGGACCGCCCCTCGCGTACAATATCCGACACATATTAACGACCGGGTCGTATGGTTAAAGACAGTACTCGCGCAACGCGTTCGTCCGAAACGAACGTCTTTGCGAAGAATAAATCGTCTTTTTCGTTTTTTTTTTTTCGTTTAGAGGGCCCGTTTTCAAACTCCATATGCGCGCGCTCGGCGTACTCGTAATCGGGCCTTGGAAACATGTGGCCGACATATATACGCGTAGAACAACGGCACGGGCGTCGCCGCGTGAATCGTACGTTATCAGCCCGGGTGTTTTGTTCGCTAACGGTCGCCGCCGACCGATGGTGGTGCCTTATCGTCCGGACGATTATCGCGAAACGACTATAAAAACTCGATCGGCGTTTGTTTCCGGGTGGTCCGTAAGTATTTACGCGCGTGTAATCGTCCCACACGGGTCCGGCGCAACATGTGTCCCAGACGCGTCGCCGATAACGTTTTTGGTGGATCCGTCCGCCAGCAACGTCGTAGGGGGACCGCAGGACAGACGCGATAATGGTCGCTGTTAAATATATAGCGGCTAATTACGCGGGTGGACAAGCTGCGATTGTACGAGGAAAATGACGAACTAAATTATATAAAACGTTACTCGCGGAATTTCGTTCGATTTTGTTATACTCGACAATTCGAAATTTTCAATATAGGCGATTAACAATAGTAAATTACAACTATCCTCTGTATAAAAACTCCTATTATGAAAATTCCCTCTTCTGATCTTCTCTCTTTAATTAAAAAAAATTGTAATAAAATGTGGCACAATAAATGGACATCCCTAAATAATAATTTCGCTCCTTGGTATAGGATGATATCGCCGAATATC
>JAIPRN010003470.1:0-21187 GCA_025469175.1 Geopemphigus sp. TES_GeoC_2020 | reverse complement strand
ACGAGCGGTCGAAAGTTTTTCGCGATTCTATTCGTCAATCACATTATAGGCGGCCAACGTAATACGAAAATCGAAAAATTACTTTACGTTAAATTTATATATGTATATATTAATAGCGATAAACATCGAAACAAAAATGTCCATAAATTCGTTAAACGCCAAGAGGGCACAATATTTTCGATCGAATTTTAGCGATTTAGTCAAATAACCACGGTACAATACAAATACATATTATGTATAGGTCAACCCAATGTACGAAGCTCATAACGAAATATCGTCCAAGGCGACACGGGAACTAAAATCAGCGTCCAATTAGGCCGGTAATAATTAGTCAGTTTTGCGTGCCGTGTATCTCGCGCGGTCTTTCTTTTTATATAAGGCGACGAAAACGATTTTATTAAGATTCCGCGTCTCGATTAAAAATAAACGAGTTACGACGAGTTTAAGCGAATTGAACTGTGGAAAAATAACTACATTTTCCCCAAGGTTTTTGGCGGGCAGCGGTAACGGTTTGACAAAAAAAACTAGTCCGCCGCGGCGGCTCCTATTTATTATTTATAATTTTTCTCTACTCCGCGCCGTGCTTTTCCTCGCACGACTCCGTACCACCGTTATGCCGTTATTATTATTATTATTATTATTTATGAAATACGATAAAAAGAGTCGCTTTCACAATAATATAAACGACGGTCCTTGTTATTACTTTGTACAGCTGCCATACCAAATCGGTTAGCCCGTGACGTTTGTTTGTTTTGCGCGCGCGTCCGTATTAAAGACTGTACGCGCGAAACTTAAAATATCCGCGTCCCGAAATATCAAAAGCGCAATAGCGAAATTCGACGCGTTAACAACTGAATACGGGCGTTTTCGGACGAGCATTTTGCCCAATACTATTATACCGTCGTAGATAATATACAATTTATGTTGTCCGTGTACGTTTACCGTTTATTTATACTCACGCGCGCGCGTGTGTGTGTGTTTATGTACGTGTATACCTCTCGTGCAGTTGTATTTGTGTGAATATATAATATACAGATCCCCTATTAACGAAATTACCGTCGAAAGAAACAAAAAATCAAAAACGCCGTCTCTCAAAAATTCGTATTACTATCCTACTCCGAGTGTTTTCCCGATATTATATATTTTGTTCGTGGTAAAAATGTAAAATAAAAATCGTAGAACGACCGAACGGTTGGACGTTAGAAATAGAATTACCTGTCTGTTTTGTCACGTTTTCGATATTCGTAACAATTTTTAGTAAAATTGTGAAAAATACGGAGAGCGCGTTCGATGGAAGGCAAGACGACACAAGCGAGCGTAGTTTACGAATTACAATTTTTATCGCGCGATCCCTCATGGATAATAATAAAATTATTACGTTTAATGTAAATATTTGATATAATCTCAGATAAAATGTAGATCTGAACATACCGATGAATCAGTTTTTAATATTATTTACGTTTTATCGCGAAATACAAATATAAATTCGATATTAAAAATATATTACGTATCGTGTGTCAATCTAAAAGCCCGCCAGTATCGATAAAGTTGCACGTATTTTTCTCCGTCGATGAATATATATACGTATCGTTATTTTATATCGATACAAATTTGAACGAAAAAAAAATGTAAAACTCGTTCGATCCCTTCTATATTTTATCGTTACAGAAAATATTCGATTCGAAGTTTTCTTTGCGGTTCGGGGTCCCGGGGAAGTTCTCAATAATGTCCGCGCGGTTGAATAACTAAGCTATTTGGATTTTTTAGCCAACGACGTTGTTGTTACGAGTAATACATGCCGACGTAACGGCCTCGCCAATTTTCGCTACTCGCGTAGTAATTGACGAATGCACAATGGGTGAAATACGTTTCACGGTAATACTACATGCACGTCATACTCAACATACGGGCACTAATCAACGCGCGATTATTATATTTTTATACGACGGCAACGATATGGATGGCCGACGGCAAACTATCGGATAATTTAACGGTAAATCAAGGCGCTACAATATCGTTATAAATATAACGCGTCGAATATTCGACAAATACGTTTTAAAGAAAATTTCACAAATTCGCCCGGGACTCCGCTAAATACGAATTTGATAATATATGTGCGCGTGTATATATATATTATAAACGCGATATGTTAGAACATCGAAAGCTCGGTTTTGTGTATCGATCTGGGTCAAGAAAGGGTTTCAGACTTACATACACGTGTATGTGTGTATAAGACGCGGCCTTTGGGGAAATAACGATCGCTTTGCCGGCCGTACCCTCGGGACGGGGCGTTATTGATAGCCCCCCCACCGACCGCATATGTACGAAACAGACAACCGTTCGAACAGTTTCCTCTCCGCCACCGCGGCAACTATAACCACCTCTTGCCGGCGCCAAACGTTCGTGCTTCTCACGTTCATCCCCTTCGCCCCCTGCCCCGCTACGCCGTACCTGTCCGTGGGTATTCTCTACGCACGGACAGCGGTAGAACGTAAGGCGAATAGGTGGAACGTAAGAACGAAAAAGACACAAGCGGGGTATAACGGCGCGGTGAAGAATCCAAGACAAATCCAAAAAGCAATACCCTGCGGGCCACCCACCGCGGATATCCCGGCCGGAACGCTGTCGCCGTGTTGCCAAGGACAAGTAGCGGCGAGGACGAAGGAAAAGAGAATGGAACGGTGTCGAAAATAAAAGGACGACGACGATGACGACGACGGCGACGTCTTGCTTTATCGATCGTATTCCGAACGAGGACGAGGAGGAAAGGGGGGGTCTTTTGAAATCACGTGCCCCCCTTCGTATATCATATATATATATATTTATAAATGGGTGTGTATGTGTATGTGTGTATACGGTCGGAGAGACGACCAAAGTCGAAGTAAAGGTTACGAGGGGTGACGAAGGGGTATAGTTGCGGACTCGCGCAATGGAAAACACGCCCATCCGTATCCTTCCAATCCTCGCACCCAAAACGAGGTAAACGCGCGAGAATATCGTGTGGCCCAGGCGAGGGGGGAGGGGAAGGGAGATCCAAAGGGACGCGGGTGGTGGGCTACACACAAAAAGCCCGGGGCGTTGTCGTGTAAGTATATAATATATATATATACAATACACGAATGAAAGAGTGAAGCGCGAACGCGCGATAAACCGCACGACAACGGCGTATAATACCCGATAACCTTTCTTTGCCGTCCCGCCACCACGTACACCCCCCTGTAAGACCATAGCCAGGGGTACAGGAAATATTGTCGATATTCCTCGGAATATGATATATATATATTTTTTTTTTTTTTTGATACGCCTTTCTTTATATATATATACACACACACCCATATTGATACATATATAAATATTATACATTACGTGTATGTGTGTATGTGCCTTAAAAGTTACGAAAAACATAAGTTTTGACGATAATTCATATATATTTGAAACAAAAAAACCGTAGGATCGTTGTTGTTTAAATTTATTTCTTAACTTGGTAAATGTCATAAAACGATATGCTAAAGGTACACGAGTATTCTATTAGCTTTGATCTTTACAAAAATCAATTTATAAATACACGTATATATTTCAATACGAACGGTATTAAATATTTACCAAACATATTTAAGAAAGCGGAATAATTTGTAAACGACAACTGTATTCGTTTTGATCATGCTCCCGTGTGATGGCGAATCGAACGTTTTTATTATAAAATACATGTTATTTGATTGTGCATAGTATTCGAAAATAATTACCTTGAAAGTAAAAGTCTTGAACGTAAACAGTTAATAAGATAATCTTGTGTCAAATGCTGCTTATGATGGTTGGTGTTTGAAAACATTTCTGTTAAACCTAAATTCCAAACAAAAGACAAAGAACGCGATAAAAAAACAACAGGTACAAAAAAAAATCGTTACGATAAAAACAATTTAATTAACCGCGTCCTTCACCACGCGTAGGTTACTAAACTACAATAATATTACAAAATAAAATCCCATGCGCATGTATCCGATGAATTATTGTGGAACGACCGCCACTAGCGTACACGCCGTAGTTTGTGAACGGCTATATTATTCGTCGTTATCATAGCTGGTTCGTGTAAGATAGTTAAATACAAATAATAATAATAATAATAATAATAATAATAATAATAATAATAAGACAATTCGTACGTTCCGTCGATAGGGAAAAATTAAGTAGTTGAAAAAACAACAAACCCAAGGTTCTTAGGACAACGGAAAAAAAAATTAATAACGTTTCCTCGTCATTATGTTAATGGGTAATGGATAATATATGTATATACGCGTGTGTAGATACGTTTCGAAAAGGTTACGTAACGGTATTGAAATACTTTAAAACAATGTACCGTGCTACGGGCGGCATTAAGCGTAATTGTGGTCCGCGCGGACTATTTCGTCGGTTTTATTTGGACGCGACCCGAAAGGAATTTCGTCGGGTAAAATTAACGTTCGCCGTGATAATATGGCGCGACGCGGAGGGAGGGAGGAGCAGCGTCGCCAGGCTTGGGACACGCGCGTCGGACGAAAGCGGCGGACTTGAGGCCGGAACGCGACCAAAGGGAACGCGAGCCCGATTTTTCGGAAACTAGCGCGTAATAACGAAGCCTGGGGACGGTGATGTTGAGTGGCGAATATCCGTAACGCCGAGACTTTTATACAGAAGTTCATTACGGCAATTAGTGTCGCGCTCGTCTGTCGACAATGACGGCGCGTAGTCTCGGTGAAACAATGACGACGTCGCGCGTGTTTCCCTATTTCCACGTAATAATCTATTTTACTAGACGCTCGCCTAAATCATGTACGCGTCCGTGATATATTTAATATCGGCCGAATAACGGCGAAGAAAACGACGTTTCACTCGCGTACGACAGACCTCCGTCGTCGACGGCCAATTAGCCAATTTGTACGAACGAATATATATATATAATACGCGTCGTACGGGTTGCGTCCGAAAATCGTTTCGGATATCGAGCGATTTCTATACATTCACACACCACTCGCTCCCGGTCGTTTTTTATTACGAGAAATTAATTGTCCCCCTGGCACGCGCACGCACATAATACGCGTATAGGCTCCCTCCTATTCACGTTTCGGTCGACAATCCGGCAAACAATACACCGCGTTATTGACTGTGTTTTTTTAAGTGGCCGGCGGAAGAAAAAATAAAAGAACGGCACGTGGAGCCCCTTCGCCCCTCCCCACGCACGGTTTGAGTAGCCGCAATAACCGCGGAAGTAGCACCGGGCCACGTGCCCATCCCCACGTGTATACGTGTGTGTGTGTGTCCCACGTCTACCCCCGTACGGTGATAGGACTTACATGGTCGACGTTTTTCCCAATAAGACCTCAGCGGCGTAGTTGTAGTAGTAGTAGTAGTATTACCGAAATACGTTCGCGATTGAAGCACATCCGTTATATATATATATATATATATCATTTTAATCGCCGTGGGTACGGCACGGTGTAGTACTTTACGTACGAAATACGTGTCACATACGCGTGAAGAGACGTGCGTGACGGGGGCGAATACATACGCGCGTATAAGTACGGGTATAGTATAAACGAACACAAAACGGGACGTTTTCTCTTTTGGACGTACGCGCACGTAAATACTGTGCGCACAGACGTACGCGTATAATTTATATTAAATTGCGTACAGTCGCGTCGTTGCGCCAGTGAGCACTTAGTGAGAGGGAAGACTCGTTAAAAATTTAATAATTAATCCGAAACGGCGAATGAGCGTAAAGTGAATTTTACGTACGGTCGTCCCTGTTGTGTATCTCTACGCATGTGTGTGTGTGTGTGACAGAGTAGTACACGTTCCCTTTTAATAATTGTATTTATGTTTTAATCATTACGTTATCCCCTTGTTTGCCCTTGCGTCTATATGTGGGTGTACGTGTATATTCCAGATATTACGTCGCCGAACGTAATTATTTTATTGTATAATATACACTCATATCGAGTTCTCCGTGAAATAGTCCCGTAATACGTAAATGTCACCGACGGGTATGATAAATTATTGTAAACGGTATTTCGATCGTTTGATAGGTACGTTTAGGCGCGGCCGCAATTTTGAATTGTAATTAGTTCGATATTATTTTCGTCGAAAATAGTTACGAAAGAGGGACGACACACGGTTGTTCGAATCGCTCATTATTTCCGCTTGATTCGTAGTGTAGAAAGAAAACCGTTCGATTTTTGATATAAGACATATACAACGTATTTCGCGAAATTCCCGGATTTTCCGTCGAAAATCTAATTTCCTTAGTTCCGCTCTTTAAACTCGATTCGTACGTTCGTCTCGCTTTAAGTTATTTCGTAAACCGTTTATATCACGATATTCGGTAATAAGCGATAAACAAACTCGTTTCAATTAATACTTCTCTGGACGCCGGCTGGTAAATAATAATAAAAAAAAACGCGTTTTTTCGTCACGAACGCTAATTGAATTTCGAACGTGGATTTTAAAAGACGTTCGAGAATATAACGGTCGAATCCGTTATAAAAACTGATAACCGACCGGATGACGCCCGGCGTCGTATAATAAATTACGTTGTTTTAATTTCGTCGAGTTTTAATTCGGAGCATATTCGAGACGACAAAATGCGTAACGTCATTTTCCCGTGAGATACTTTAAGTAGATTTTCAAAAGTTCCTTTCCTTGTTCATCGAACCGACTATAAACAATGTGACGACGAGAGTAAGAAACGCGGACCGAGAAAGACCGAAAAGCGTAAGAAGAGAAACGGCGGCAAGCGGGTGTGTGTGTATATATATATATATACGCATACACTGCGCGGAAAAGCAAAAGATAAAAGCAAAAGGACCCAATTTCACCCGCCGATGCCGCTGCCGCCTCCGACGTCTTTTCAGGATAACGTAATTAAAAACTTTTGCCCGGGCACAGTATAAACAGATTGCGTTGTTTTTCCACCAGCCACTCCTCCTCCCGGTACTCCGTCATCGTGCGCCGCCTAACACAATAATGTTTATATATATATATATAAACGCGTTTATCGGCTTTTGTCGCCCGAGACGGTATTTTTTGATCTCTCGATTCTCCTCTACGTAAATATTAATATATACATATTTACATCATCTACGAACAAAACACCCCGAACGACCGTAGAATTTCGTCGCTCGCCCATAATCGAATTAAACGGAAACGTATTTCGATCGGATGTACGACATTTTCGTCATAACGCGTCAGTTCGGGTCGGGTTAAGTAGTAAGAATATTCGGCGAAAATATATTACGAGCCCGGTACACGAATATACGTATATATGGACGTATACACATTCGGTTATACTTGAATGTTACGTTATACGTACACGTCTACAATTACGATTAATCGTAAAATTACGGCCCGTCAACGCGTACGCGTTTAATTTTGTACAATCAACCGAAGAATAACGTTAAAACCATTCAACGTCGCCGGTTACCAACCAAAAATTGACGCGTGTAGTAACAGAAATACGTACATACAAACGTTTATATAATTTCGTTTCCGATTATTATCGAACCCTATTGTTTTCCGCTTAAGTTTTTGAAAGGCTTTGATACGTTGAAATTGGACAACGTGCGTTATATAATACGTTATTTCGCGTACGTTCGTATCGTTATATATATATATATAATTACCCGTATGGAGTAGCGAAATAAATAATTAAATAAGCTATAAAAGCGACAAAGTAAAAACGTAGGTTGGAATATTGTGCACGTAGAACGAAAACACGTCGTCGACGCGCTACTCTTACGTCACGGACGTTAGATCGGTAATATGTGTACGTATATATGAATCCGGCGATTTCATTTTTCCGATTAGCCCGACGAAACACTGGCTTATAAACGGAATTCGTACGCTTAGCGGATTAATTTGGGAGAAAAAAAAACCGAATTCTTTCGGAAACGTCGTCGTTACGACAAGTGTCCCGCCGAACCAGGACGCGAATGGGCATCGTTGACGTTAACGCGACTCCCGGGGATCCGCGGTGAAGAAACGCGCCGCGGAATACCCGTCGTATACGAATAATGGACGCGTCCGGTTCCGCGAATGAAATATACACGGACGTATATGTACGCGTGCGTGTACCTACGCACTGCGAGTCGTGGAACCAAATAGAGAAATAAATCGACGCGTAGTATATATTTTATCGCTTCTTATTTGTCCGTTTTTCTTCTCCGAGTTCGAAACACGTACAACGTCCACGACCGCCGTGATACGATATACGGGCATTACGTTTTTAATTAATCAGAGGGCGCGCGCGGAACACTTTGTATTCACGGGCCATTAATGACGTAGCAACGATACACGAGTAGATAGTGCGGAACGAAGAAGAGGGGAAAGGGATGAACAACGTATTATTATAATAACGCGTGGAGAATTTTTTTTTTTTCGTTAACGGAAACGACTGCATCGGTGGCAACGATACGACGCGTGCGTGTATATATATATACATAAATATATATACGTACGCATAATATTTTTGATATCGCGTTTTTATGAATGGACGGCGGAAGATACGCGTGTGTGAGCGCGTAAACGTCGTGTGATTATGCGCGCGTGTTGAATGAGAGAGAGAGAGAGAAAAAAAATCGACCACGGCGAGGAGGGCGAAGGGATTATACGCGTTGCGCCTACGGGGTATATCAAACGCGCTGTGACTCGTTTCCTTTGTGGCGGCCAAAAATAATACGCGGTTTTTTTTTAATATACGCGTTATATTATCGTCTACTTTAGCTAGAATGCTCCGGCGGTCTTTCGTTTCGCGCCCGCGATTGTTTTTTCCTCCGGCCGGCCGGTCGGTCGTCGTCGTGGGTGGAAAATGAATCGCCGTACGACGTCGCGGCGTGGCTTCGGTCCAGCGACCGTATATTTCTGGTTTAATAAAACGCGAAAAAAAAAACGTGTAGTAACGCGTACGCGTTCTCGGCGAGGAGAAAAAAAAAACGATAACGACAATAACGAAATGTGACAAATTAAAAAACGAATTATAGACAAAAGCGACTGTTGAAACGTTAATAATAATAATAATAAAAAGGAATAGGGAAAAAAAGGTGCGTGACGGTTTATTTTTAGGCGACGCAGAGAAACTGGCCGGAAATCATCGCGCCGCCGCGCACCGCTCCCTTCTTTCCTTCACCCCACACCCCTCGTCGTCATCACCCGGCGCGTCCTTTCTCGGCCATATAACGCGCACACAACTACCGCGGTCGTCCAATCGCGGCGGCCGCGTGGTTCATTAATGAGAAACAACGACGACGATAGTTTTGTGAGCTTGCCCGTTTGTTTCGGCGGCCCGAGAAAAATCGTACGACGTACGACAACACCCGTGTACACACGCGAACGGTCGTTATTTTCCCACAACGATACACAATATACACACACACACACACACACACACACCCACAGATGGCTCGAGCTCATTTGTCCGTGAGTGACGAATATCCCGTAAAATTAAGAGGGAAAAAACGATTTCGGGGAAGAATACTGAAATAAACGCGGTGTTACATGGCGCGAGAAACGTATACGCGCCCGACGTTTAGGAAATATATATTTCGTTTACGACGGTTACAAACCGAATACGAAAAATCCCCTCCCCCCTCGACCGCGGCGCTAACGAACGTGTAATAAATATATATACGTAATAGTCGACCGGTGTTAGACTACGACTAGACAAAATCGTTATATCCATTGGCGCGTATCCGGATCGTTCGTGACGAATACAAACGCTTCTCGACGGACGCGTCGACGAAAAAAAAAAACGTTTTGACGGCGACCGGCCGCGGGTATTTATAATATTTTTAGCCGTGGGTATTGTAATCGCGGTCGGCGTAACGAAAAGAATTAATTTCAAAGAAAACGCCTTGAACGCTATGTTGTCATACAGTTGAGCAACAGCTGTGCGCTAAGTAGAGTCTATACAATTCGCCGTCGGTCGGTCGAACGGACGGACGGACGGACGGGCGGGCGGACACGGACGGCCCCAGCGCGTGGACGCAGCGCGGCGGCCGTTTCTGGTCGCGACGAAACCGGTTGCGTTTATTATTGTCTTACGCGCCGGTCGCCGTAATAATAATAATATTTAACGTACCGGATTCCGTTCGCGTGTTCGGGGGCTAGAGCGCGACCGGTGAGGGGAGGCAAACCGTCGATTGTAATATCGTTTACGTTTCACGCGAATTTAACAATAATAATACAGCGCGAAAACGTGTAAACGACCGGGCCCCGTTTACAGTACACGTTTACGAAAATCGTGTATACTCACATGATGTGTTCGTCCCGTTACTCTGTTGTTTGGCGACGGCATCATCGTCCTTGGCTAATGACCTGAGTGAAAAAATGCCGTACGTTAATAAAACGGATCGCAGCGTACACGCGCACGTGTATATTAAGCGTGGAATAGCGGCGGGCCGAGAGGGGTACGGTTGTATATTGACGGTAGGGTAAGTAAATATTATTACCTAAGACGGGTCCGCACGTTTTTCGGCCCGGCCGTCGCGGGTGTCGCGCGGGCGACCGAACGCGAATAACGTTATCGCGGCGGAGAGACCACTGGCGCGGGCTTAAGACGTTTTTTGTTTTTTTTAACGCGCCACGACAGACAACGCGGGTAATTAAAACGTTATTATAGTCGAAACACGTTTACGCGCGTAAATCTCGACGCCGGTGTTTTCTTTCGGGTATTTACGGTCGTTTTATGACGTATTCGTATTTATATATATATATATATACGCGTTTTGTCTCTCTGTCGGCGTTCCGATACTAATGAGAACGATCGAATCGTTGTAGCATAGAGTTGCAAAAATGTGTGCACGGCGCGAGACAACAGGTGGGGACGGATTCGGAACGCGGTAATTTTATAATTACAATGCGCGTACACACACACAAACACACGTTCTGGTTAAACTGGATCCGACATTTAAATCGGCTTCGTCCAATCGGCAAAACCGACGATATAAACGGCAGATAAAAACGTAAATTTTAGAAATAATTTAATTAACCCGTTCGCTCACGATAAATATTAATGATCGTCCGAACGACGCGTTTATTATACAACCTTGCCCGACTATTCAGTTCCGACTATTATATATACAAAGGTGGTGGTGGTGGTGGTGGTGGTGGAGTAAGGGCGGCGCGCGACGTTGTCGTGAAATCGTTTTACGAATTATCTATCGTTACGGTGGTGGTAGTTACAACAACACTGCGGCGTAAGCGTGTTTCGAAAACGAATCGAAATCGATGCCCACTCGAAGCGTTCGTCGGTAGGTAGGCTACGCGTGGTGGTTGACTATGTGAATTACCGGCAAATATATACCGGGGTAACAACAGTAAACACGTTTTAACATTTTTTCAGACGTTCGTAACCGGTGTCTGTACGCGTTTTCGGCGCCCTTGTGTCCAAAGATAACGTGTAAAGAAAAAGTACGGGCCTATAGTTAACCGTATACCGGTTAAATTCGGTCGTACAACAATTATCGTTACGATTTATCGAACGCGATAGGAAGAACTACGCACGTGGGACGTTTTCCGAATTAAACTTTGAGACTTTGGCGCGAATATTCGACGTAAAAGTCGAACTACAAATAGGTATTTGGAAGCGCCTAAAGGTCGCGGGGATTAGAAATTTCAGTTCGCCAACGCGTCGCCTACGTTTCGATGAGAACCAAACGGATCCGCGGGCGTGTACGGTCACACTGCGATCGGTGGATTGTCGTACGGTAAAGTAAACGATTCGCACCGATCGGCCAACAACGATTCGACGGAAACGAAACGCGTCCGGGTCACGAGACGAAGGCTGATTTAATCGGGCGCGTACGAACGTATTGTCTCGCAATTAAAAGACGACGGCGGTGGTTTCGGTTTAAACGCGTTGACCCACTTGTTGTCTCTCCCTTTTGTTTTTCCGAACTCCCTCCGGGTGCTAACCACGCCACGTTTTGCGTACACAGCTGACAACTGGAAATAGGGTTACGCCGCGATATATTATTATTATTGTACGACCGAACGCAACAGGCGCCGCCGCCGCCGCCGCCACCACGGGGTTCCCGCCGCCGCCCCTTTCACGAGCCACGCGCGTCGGATTTACACCACTACTACTACTACTACTAGCCGATTATTGTGCGTCGACACTTTCCGCCGTCCACCTCCCCATCGGCCCGACAACGCGGAATAATACGGTTCCTCGATAAATACACGGTCGTTTCCGAAACGTTCGAAATTTCGGCGCGCGTAATTTGATTTCGATTGTTCAATCGGCGGCTACGCTACTCCGATTCGTAGCCCAAACACCCACCGCGAGGGACGGCAGCTAAACGGGCCGTTTATTGAACGCGAATAGTCGGGAGCTCAGACGTGACGGAAGCCGTTTCGTGAACACCCCCGGCCGTGGTCGCGGAACGTACATATACGTAGCGTATAGACGGGCCGGCGAACGTTTAATTACGTCACGACCGAGTTTTCGCGCCGAAATTTCGTTCGGAACGATTCCGGTACACAACAATCACATTCACGCGGCGCACGTAACCAACAAATTGATTACGGGACGTATGTGTTTGTTTCGTCGTTCGACCGACGTTTTTTTACCGTTCGCTCGAGAACAACAATCGAGGCTAAATATATATCGCGCGAACTCAAGCCGACGTATATTGTAGAAACGTGTTAAGCGTACCGCGCGGGTGGATAGCCGAGAGTTTCTTGTATGTATATATATATATATATAGATTTCATCACGTCCGGTCGACCCCGAAATGAATAAATAATATTGCGATCTTATTTAAACGCGCGCGCTTTGTTTTCGCCAATTCGAGGCGAAATAATAGGCGTTTTTATTGATAACCTCGGCGCGTCGAATACACACGCCCCAGCGAGCGCGCGGTAAATTCGCTCCGACGTTTCGACATTAAGGACGTCCCGAAGTATGGCGATAACGTATTGTTTCCGCGTAAACAACGGCTGGTCGTTATTTATTTATAATACGCGCGTGGCTATGTACGAACGTAGAAACGATACGTTAAAAAAAAAACAATGTCCGCGCGCGTTCCTTTACGATCGACGGCGGAAAACCAATCGGAAAAAGCGCGAAGTAAACAATTGTTGGTAATATCGTGTCGATATGAAAATACGCGATTAGTAAAATCGACGTTTATTTTGAAAGCGAATAAGCGCGAATGCTCTTCGAATTCGATTCCTATTACTACAAAGGCCCGTGGCCGAAATCGTTTTATGTTTTTCGTTAAGATCAATTATCCGTAAAATATCGCTATGCCCACTTCGAGAATGGGCCACGTCCTTCAACCAGTACAGCAGAGGAGCCACTCCGAAAATAACTTGTCCACAGAATTCCCCTTCCCATCCCCTGCCACCACACTGTATCAACGCAAAAGCCACAGGAGAACTACAATTTACTACTAATTACAATACCGGAATAGTATATATCCCGCGCAACGGTCGACCCGCCAAAATATCGTTGATCCGTAATAAATAATAATATTCGTGAACCCGGTTGACCCGGACGACGCGTACACCGTATCGTCTTATCGGCCGGGTGGAAAATATGAAAGGCGAAACGCGGCCGCGACGTATTTATGGAAAAAATAAAAACGTCCCGGGGGGACGACGACGACGACGACGACGAAAGGAGAAGACTTGACAGATTACGCTATTATACTTGACCGTATATATACGCTCGCGTATATAATACGTGCGCGCGCGGTATAATAGCCGTACGATTTTTTTTCCACTCTCTCCCCCCGCTGACCCTCCGCTCTTTATACCCGACCCGTAATCTGTGTGCGACCTCATCCCCGCCCGTCCGTCCTAACCGTTTCTGTGCTAATGATGACAATAAACGGATCACGTGCTGCTGCCGTCCGTCGTCGTCGTCGTCGTCGTCGTCGTTGCAACGCCGCGTACCCCGTCATCATGGCTATCGGGCATAGCGTAGTTGTAGGCCGGCTACGGACGGTTGCCCGGCGGTTTCAATTATTGCGCGCGATGGTTATTACCGCGTACTTACCGCCGCCGCTGCCGACGATACCCGAAGGGGTTACGAGCACGACGTCGCGAGTATGTGTATCGCTTAGTTTCCTTCTCTTTTTTTTTTTTTGTTTAGTCATTACGCGTTTTATCGTACACGCGAGTACCTAGGCAGCAGTACAATACTCGGAGGTATCATAAATAACGCGCGCGCGTTATAAATAATAAATTTTCGTTTTTTTATTTCAGTTACACCGATTAAAATATAGCGAAAGGGCTACTTACGTGTACTCTATGTAGGTATTTCCACGCACTACCATTGCTACTACAACTACTACTATTACTACTACTACTACTACTACTACTACTACTACTACTACTACTACTACTACTATTACCTGGCTGAGACTCGGGTAATGGACTAGTGACAGGCGCCCATCAATCTGTTGCCAACAATCGGACCCGCTTGTTTTCGGGCAAACATTTTATCCATTAGTATACATTTTTTCCCGTCCATACGCTGCTCCCCTCCCGCCGACCCATTTAACGCGCACTTTTATTGTGTAGTGTACGTGCGTGCGTGCGTACGTACATGTGTGCCTATGTGAGTGTGTGTGTGTGTGTGTGTGTGTGTGTGTGTGTGTGTCTGTGTATGTGTATGTGTACAATGATCGTTAGCTCCGCCGTACGACGTTAATGGCTTACAGATTTTTTTTCCTTCTATATAGTTTGTAACAACGCTCGATTGTCACGCAGCCTCCTCCAGTTCTCATTTCTCCCCGTATAGATATAGCCACGTTTTATATATATTTATTTATTTATTCACACGTGTTACGCGACGAATAAAATTTGACAAAAGTACTCTTTCTCTTTAAACCCGTGCTCCGTCTACAACAACAAACGGGACGGACGTCGGTTCGTGGATTTTAGACATAATTCGAACGTCCGAACGAGGGACGAAATAAAAAACGGACAAGTAGTCGGTATTTTAAGCGTTCAACGCGAGACGATTTATTTGTTTTCAAGTACAACGAACTCATATAATTTGATATAAACGAAAGAAACGCGGGCGCTATGTTTTCGTCGGACCTATTGCGGAGTTACGCGAAAGTCGCGTTCGTGATCCGCGCGTATAGGTTGTTTTCGGGTGTGAAAAACGCGCGCTCGAAGGAGTCGTTCGACAATCGCGCACGGAAACGGTTAACGGTGGCCGGTTCGACCGCCGAAACTCGGGCACGACGGGCGTCCCGCCGTTGTTCGCGTAATTTTCGAACCGGGCGTTTTCGTCCGTTGTTCGCGTTTAAAACACGATTACGCGTAAATCTGTTACGCCGCCGTCGTTTCGTGACGCGTACGTACCAGCGTCTGGATAGTCAAATGTGTGCACGCATAGTCGCGCGTTAAGTTCAGCCGCCGTTATAAATTCGTTTCTCCACGCAACTAAACACCGCCGGGTGCAAGTTCGACGACGATTTGGAAATTGTTCCGCGGTATTATATTATTCGCCGTGCGTACACGCGACGCGTCTGACGATGTACTACCGCGGCGGCGACGGTGGTTATGTTATCGGCCGAGTCCGCGGTTCGCCCGACCAGTGCCCGTTACGAACGAAACGACGCGTTCAACTCCCGGCATTGTCGTTTCGCGTGTACCGCGGCAGAACGACGCGCGGGTGGTCCCCGAGTGTAAACGGCCGAAACGCGCGTTCGTCTTCTGGGAACAAATTAACGTTAATATAGGACGCGCTCAGAGACGACTTCGTTTTCAAACGACGCGGCGCGCGCGCGCGCTACGTCCAGTTCGGTCTATTTACGAAAATGAATCGACCGTTCACGAAAATCGTAAATTCCGAGCTTTCGAGAAACGAACGCGATAAACGGCACGATTCAGTTACACGGCTAAACCGATTGTAACGTAAACGCGTTACTCGTTGTTGTAATTACGGCGAAACTATGAACGCGGCGTATAAATAGCGCGCGTTATTTTCACGACGAATATTTTTCGTACGACGTTATTACGCGAACGCGGACCGGTGTTTAGATATTTTACGTCACGTTTTGTAGGGAAACATTCGACGATCGGCGATTAGGACGCTCCTAATAACATAGTAGCAGTAGTAGTCGGTTCGTTGGACGGTTTTCGAAAATTCGGTACGCGCGATACGAAAAATTCAGAAATATTCCCAGACTTCCGGTGACGAGCGAAACAAATAATACGTTTCGGTTCGTTTTTCGCGCGAAATTGCAACATACTCGCCGCGAAATTTGCCCGCGCAATCGATTATGCGGAACGGGACGAAGAAACAACCACGGTAACGGGCGTACCCGGAGCCGGCGGGTACAACAGGAGGAGGGGGGGGCAACCGTCGAAACGGTTCGCCCACGTGCGTCGGCCGCGAGCGGAACACATGCGGGGAAAACGACGACGACGACGTTGTTATACGTTATAGACGGTCGACGGAATTTCGACGGTAACGATTAAGTATGGACTCCGTACGGGTAGACGGGTATTTAGCAGCGTGTATATACAGGGTGTTCAAAACAATATTCAATATTTAAATATTAATTAATTTATTATTAATGTTTAAACACCTCTGAAAGGGAAATGAAAAACCGGAGGATCTTTGGAATCGTAGTAACAAGGACAACCCCGTAGTCCCGTCTACAATTACAGTGGAGTTTCACGACAATTGGTCGCGTTATTTGATAACGAAACGCGGACGGGAAAGTCGTCGTGGATATTTTTGCGGAAAACGCGGCGTTTACCATAGTACATTTGTACGCAAGCGCCTAGGTACCGTCTTTTTTACAGACGAAACATGGGTGCATGTTCTCGATGCCCAGAATTATCGTCTGTGGAAAAGCGAAAACCATCACGCGTATGTGAAAAAACTGGCCTACATCCGCAGAAAATTTGACTATGATGTGCTGTTTGAAGAGCGCGAGTCGTTGGCCCGTTCTTTTATTATCAACGCGGAGTGATATCAAGAAATTGTCTTCGTTGTCTCTTTAAAGCCACGCGAAAGAGATGGTTGGTTTCAGCAACATAGGGCAACGGCTCATCCGGCGAACACGACTATGAAGTTATTAAGAGAGCTCTCCGGAGACCGCGTTAATTCTCGCCCGCTTTGGCCTCTACGCAGCCCGGACTTGACCCCCCTCCCTTCGGATTTTTATTTATGGGACAATGTCAAAGACAAATTCTTTCAAGAACTCCCAAAATTCTATTGCGGAACTAAAGGAACGGATCACCGAAACAATAAACGGAATTACACCGTAAGTACTGAAGAAAGTGTTCGGTAATACGCGAAAGGGGATCGCGGCCAGCTTGGAGGAAAACGGTGGTCACTCTGAGCGCACGTTGTAATTTTTTCCTTGTTGTTCGACTTTTTAATTTTTTTCGATATGTTCGCGATTTTCGTCTATAATAACCTTTTTAGAAACGGAGTATCTATTTATTTTTGAACACCCTGTATATATGAATATGTATAGGTATACGCGCGGATTGTGTAACTAGTCGGGCGAACGTGTACGTCGTAATAACGGCGACGACGCGTTTTAAACGAACGCCGTCAATATCTACGTTTTATTGAAAACTTCGGCCGAGCGGAGAACTGTCGGAGACGAACACACACCGGCCGTACACCCGTTTCGTCGTCACCATCTTCTCCCGGCCACATACGAAAGAAAAACCCGTTCAACCACGAAAATCGATAAACAGCGCGCGTACGTATATATATATATTTAATAGGCGCGACGTATATTATCGTAATTATTTCCGTAATAAGCGATATATAAATATAAGCGTACCTACACGGGCTAATTACTGGTGTTATTAATATAGGTGATACGCATATATATAAATATAGATATCGTTCGTGCGAAGAAGGTCGCAGAATACTAATCGAGAAGGAAACGTACGTGTGTATAATTTCGATAGGCGACCCCGCGTGTACGTTACACGCCGACGGAAAACGGTCGGAGGACGAACGGCGGTCGTTTTTCGCGTTTTTTACGCGTTTTCTTTACCCGGTAAAGATACACGTCCGTACGACGAATTATTAAATACGCGACCATTAATAATTTAGAATTTCATTGTTGCCGCGTACGCGTACGGACGAAGGCGTGGTAACTGGTTAATGGGTGTCGAAACGCGCGCGTATAGGCCGTGCACGCGGACCGGGCGCGCTCCGTTGAATAATTAAAGATTAACGATTATTTTTCTCTTGGAAACCGCGGTCACAACTTAAGGCGCGACGAACTGTTGTTTTTCGGTTTTTCCGAAAATGGACGCGAAGAGTCCGAACAACAACAACAACAACAAAAAACAGCCCCGTACGTGAGACGTTTCGCTCGTTTCCGGGGTCGCGAATATTTCGGCATTTTCGCGCCGTCAACGATCGACAACGACGCGCGTCGTCCGGCCGAAAACGGTCAATTCCGAAAATACGCGCGTACCGGTGTATCACAGTTACGGTTCGTCTACACCATTCGTGTACAGGCGTAGTAGAATCTGCGACGGTTACGCGCCACCGCGGTTGCCGATCGGATGAAATATACACTATTTGAACGGCGCGAGAAAAAAAAATGGCGACTTAAAACGTATTGTACTATATTGACCGCGGCGACTTTGCGCGTATAATATATATTGAAACGCGCGCGATGTACGAAAATATACGGTACGTGCATTATTGGTGGTACGTATATGTATGTATATTGTACATAAGAGGGTGTCGCGAAAATGAGAAAAAGAAAGTATAGAAAAGCTTTTTCTCTTTTTTCTCGAGTAATCGGCGGCGACGTTGAGGAAGTGTTAATAACACGCCGCGCACGTACGCAAGTTAGGTGGCACCGGTGGAAGGGACGGATGACGGCGGCGTAAAGAGCCCGGGCGGCTTGTAATGCCTCGGAGGTTTTTGTACAAAGGTCTAAGCCTCGGAGCCCTCGCCGCACACGGTACACGGTCGGTGGGCGAAGGGACGCGCGCGCGCGCGTATTAAATATGTGACGACCCGGCGGCGCGCTCTCACCGAACGGCAACGTAATCTTTCAATATACGAGCCTGGTGCGCGTGTATATATATATATATATACGACCAACCACCACACAACCACATCGCTGTCATTATCACTATATATAATATATATACGCGTGTGTGCAGACTACATACTCCGTTGTCGTATTGACACTCTTCGGACGGCTTTACACCGGCAATGACACGAGTTATAAATATATATATATATATATATGTATACAGGATCCTTTCTTTGTGTGTATATATATGTGTGTGTGTGTGTGTAGTATACCCTCTAATCCCTGGGAAGTCTGAACGGAATTGACTCTTCCATCTCTCTCACATACTCTCTCTCTTTCTATACACACACACACAAGTCGAAGAAGATTATTTTATTCATTTATTATTCGTATATACACGCGAGCGTCGTCATCGACAATGTACCGCGCAATATCTGAAGACGTACACCGATTAATATATATATATATATCGTAATTTGTAATATACGCGTAACATTAAGTTTGGCGTTTATCGATTTTATCGAGACTCTTTTTTCTTGTTACGCAAATCCATATATGCATTCATACAGTTACGAAAATCGCCGAGTAACAAAAATACGAACGCAGAGAACCGCGAACGTCGCTTTACATTTGTATATATAAATTCCAGCGGGTTATTAAATCGAGTGTTTTATTACGAATATTCTGCGTCTTAAAAGAACACGATAGATCAATACGTTCGAAAAACAATAATTTTCGGCACGAATTAGATTTACGATTTCTTCGGAATTTTCGAAATTCAAATTTCAAACACGTTCGATAAACTCTATAGGCTTAACGTTTAAACGCTTAGTTTTCACGTACGGAAATCGTTCGCGTCCGAAATTTTACCCGTAATTCTTTTTCGCAAATTATCGGTAGTTTCTCTAGTACGAATGTATCGCTGTGAAAATCAAAACACGGGCCGAATAAAGTGTATATGTCGCGCGCCACTCGAAAGTAACGCGTTTAAAGATCACTGGAATACTTGTTTCTACACGAAAGTGTTCAGAGACGAGCAAACGGGCGAAACTTCGCTAAAAATTTTAGAAACGTCGTAAATTGTATTAAGCATATTTACACCGCGCTAGAACGACATTTGCACTTTTGTCATTTATTACGTCACTGAAGTTCGGCGAAGTTTCAATTAACGGAACGACGAATAATAACTGCTAACTACTCGACAACTACTATCCTACATTTCTTTGTTATCAACGCGTTCGAAATTTGCGAAATATTTTTAGATTTGTTTCGTAATGCATACAACAATTTCCAGTTAGACATTACGCGTAATAAAGTCTAATTCCGTGTTAATTACTGTTTTATTTATCTCGTCCACTCTTAATTTGGCCGTTTCCTGTTTCACTATTCCCAATTATTGGGTTTCAATTTCCGGAATAGTATATATATATTCGTACTTACAGTACTTGCAAGTACAGCGAACAGCTTCGTTCGAAAACCGCGAAAAAATAATAAACAATTTTACGTAACGGTTTTGGAAACGCGTCGAAGACTACACGCCCCCTACGTACGTACGTGAATTGGCGCGCTCGGCGGGCGGTCGTCCCGTCGAAAATAACGAATACGCTCGAAACGGGTGGCGGGTCGGGGATTTTCTCTTTTCGGTGTTTACAACGCGTATATCTTTCGATATTTACGCGCGCGTATATTTTAATATCCGCGAACGAGTTTCGTACGATATATACGGGCGACGACAAAGGATTATTAATATGCGCGTACTGTATGTTTACCCGTCGCGGGTCTTTCATCGAGCGGGGCGCAATAATGCCAGTAATGGTAGTGGTGGTGGTCGTCGACTATGTAGCTACTTAGTACTTGTGCGTGCGTGCGAGTGTGTATTATGACGCAAGCGCTTACCGGCCGATTAAACGCTCGGAAATCTCGTGGAACGTGTCGCGTGGACGACGAAAAAAAAAAAAATACTAAACGGGGATCGAACGAAAAACGTACGGGTATTTCCGGTGACGGTGGGTACGTACGACGCCGCCACGGATACGCGCGACATAATAAATATTCTTCTCACGCCGCAGGTGACTTTTCGTGATGTTAATGCTCGATTTTAAATTTTCGTTTTTTTTTTCTTTTTTTACAACTACCAAATCGTCGTTCACCCTATACCGCGTTAT
>JAIPRN010003469.1:0-21188 GCA_025469175.1 Geopemphigus sp. TES_GeoC_2020 | reverse complement strand
TTTTTTTTTTTTTTTTATTGAACCGGCAATACCCTCACTGGCCCGGCAAGCTTGAAGGCAATACTTCGGACCAGTGAGTCGCCATCAAAGTGAGTCGCCATCACGTATAATCGGCCTAATGTGCCTAATTTGCTACAAATATTCCTTCGAGAGAAACATCACGTTTGCGTGGCTCCCGTTTTTCTGACGATTAATTCCACGTGAAATATGCTGGAACTTCGGACCAAAGTAATTTTTTGGGAAACCGACCGTTGTATTCACTTTTTCTTCTTCGTCGCCCGATAAAAAACGAATTTCGGGTCATTGTCAGGCATTAATATGAAATAATCAAATCGATGATAAATTTGACTTTGAATTTTGAATATTTTTCATATTCTATACTTTCAACTATATTTGATGTTTACCTGCGCGTTTTATTACGTTAACATTAAATCGTTAATAACTTTAGTATTATATAACGGGTCGAAACAAAGCTATTGCTCTGAACTATTTAAATATGTTGAAAATAAATATTACTTCAATCTGTTAAGTCATTCAAAAGTTACACCGTTCGTAAAAGAATACACTCAATAATTATTTATATAAAGATATATAGTATATGTAAAAAAAGCAAAAACGTATCGTCAAAATATAAAAATTATTTGTAATTTTTGTAAATAGGATAATAATATTTCGGTAATTTGTAATAGGAATTTGTACGGTCCGTTATGAATTGATAGATCCGAAGGCGGATTAAAATGGATTGAATTCGAACAAACGAAAAAGATTAATCGAAAATGATTAAAGGAAATCCGAATAACGAAAAAAATTAATTGAAACTTACTCTTTCCCCACTCGTAAAATACAGACGTCCAATAGACGAAACAATAATTTGGGATTTAAAACATTTTTCAAGTTTCGTCAACAATACGGAAAGTTCTTTAAACAAAACACTACAAAAATAATCCTAAATAACAAATCGAGTCGTTCGTATTTTAGTTGACATTCAATTAATTAGGATAAAATATACCGTGTTTTTTATAATGACATGACTAATAAAAACGAAATTCAAAATCCGCTAATTCAAAACGTTGTAAGCTTATTAGTTAAACTACATTTCGCTGGTGAAAATCTATAATTCGAATATCACGATCTCCCGGGAACCTATTAAAAATTTCGTACACCATAAATGGGTATTTCGTTTTTAAATTACGAATAGCGATATTATTAATTATACCGCAACAAAATAATATATTAGTCTTTTTGTACCGATTTCAATAAAAATTGAAATGAACTTGACATATTTAATATTCCACGATATGTAGACTTTCGTTATTTGATGCTACCACATGAGTCATGAAATAATTAAGTAAACACGATAAACACTGAAAAAACAAAAAAATATTTTTTCGCCAAAGTACAATAATATAAACTAAACGTGTACGTACATTATATATATATATATATATATATATTATGCTAATATTATTTATGCCTAAATTATTCTCGAATAATTATTACCGAAAGGGTTTCTATCTTCGCAATTGTAGTACAGTAATTTAAGCATATGCACCGATGATTTAGAATATTAGCCGAACAATAATTTTTTTTTAAAAAAATATCCCATAACTGTAAATAGGAAAACTGTATATTATAGGAACGTAATTGGTTTAATTTATTATCAACGAACAATATATTTATATATCCATTTTTTAAATATTGCGTTACGCTTAATTATTTTAAGTAAAAAACGACGAACTTTATATGTATAGTGATTGTATAAATATACGAAATATTACCCACAATTAAAAAACAGATATAACTATACCATCTTAAGTGGGGGTTTTTTTTTTTAAAAAAAGATTAGCGACGTTAAAATGTTGAAACGACTCCGCTCATACTTTAAAACTTCCAGTAACAGCTTTTTCGAGTAATAGTTTATGACGATTTGTCACGCAGTTAAGCGAACCCCGTGGTTTATTTATTTGGTTTATACCAGATTTGGTTGTTGGTAAATGGAAACTAATTCTCCGGAGTTTTTTATTTTTGAAGTATGTCAATTAACAAATCGTAAGTAATAAAAGGGCGTATATTTTTTTTATTTAAAATATGTAAACTCTTTGTAGTTTAAACTAAATTATTTAGGCGTGTGTGCGTTTTTCTTTGTACGTACAACTTGGAAGCGAAAAATGAGTAGTTATTTTTATATTGTGCAAACATATTTGTTTTCAAAAAAAGGAATATTTATGTTAACGGATAGTTCGCGTGTATTCGAAAAATAGTTGGAGAAAACGTACGCTCGTTAATTTGTAAAGCTTCGTGAATAACGAGCGCGAACGCTATTTTACATGTAATGTCTCGACGATCAGTTTACATTACGGGCGTTCGTAATATACAGTTCGGATATAAACGTACGCGAAATTTGTTAATCATTAAACTAGAATTTCGTAACGTTTCGGGAAATTTCACTGCCGGCATTTTATCAGGATAGCTAATATTGAACAATACGCATAAACAATTCGGACGGGGCGATGATGTCGTACGTAAATAGTCGCGCCTTAATGGTTCGGCCGACTGCAGATTAACCGCATTCGTGTACTAATTATTACAGTCGGAGGCATAATACGTGACGTCTCCTATTGACATATTAGATATGTACAGATCCCAACGAGCGATCGAAAGAAAAAAAAAAAAAAAAAAACACGAACCATAGGATAATTTACGAAAATTTTAACGTCGTATTACCGACCGATTTCGCGTACGCGTTGTGCCAATTTCGCACAGCTTACCGGGTTTCCGAACGTAACCTAACCGTAACGATTTACAAACGGTATTTCCGCGTGACACAAACGATACGGTAAACGTCGAACCGACGACACTCGAAGAGCGATATTACCGAACGGGAATACGTAAACAATTTAGTCACACAGACGAAACGCGCCGACAAAGTAAACAAACGGTTGGCCGCCAACTGACGATTTGGTAATATTTCGGGCATTGTTTCCGAGTAAATAAATAGGATATCCCGAACGTGTTCAATGTTCGTGCGGCGTTACGTAATATTTACGAACCTTATCTATTTTATTGTGAACGCGCGGGTCGATTGAAAAAATTAAAACGAATACGGAAAGGTGTGCGCGCGTGTAAAATAATAGTTCGAAATACCGAACGTTCGAATAATAATAATTTGTAACGTTTAATCGACGAGCGGTTTTCAAGATCGTTTTGCGTGTCGGCCGGACGCGAAATGTTTACGCGACCGATGTGGAGATTACGAACGCCGTCGTGTGTCCCTGAAAACCGATCGTACGCGTTTACGCGTTATCTAAATTTGAACGCCCGATGTAACGATGGTTCGTTTTCGTAAATGTATTAACGAGCATCGGCCATCGGCAATTTACGGTGTTATTCGGTGGGCCGGACGATCGACGATACTCTGAACGTAGGAAAGCGTTTAGGATAGAAATACTGGCGTGACTAATGATCGAGCCGCGTGATACGCGCATTTCGAACGGAAAACGACGGGTAAAGTAACCGTTTTCAACTCGTGCGTACACGCGTTGTTAAATACGCTTCGTAAACGTACGACGGCAGTGAAACGAATGAAACCGATCGGCGCTGATGCGGTACGATTCAATAATCGAAAATCCCGTATCGAGATTTCGTCGGTTTTCTTCGTTTCGTTTTTCGATTCGAACGAACAAACGGAAAAACCGCGAGTTTCCTCCTGTACGTCACACGCTCGTACGTCAAATAACGTCGAAACTAGTTACAACATTTGTCGGGCAAACGCCGAGGTAAATTGGTGTGTAAAACAATATAATATTATTAACCGCCGACCTAACTTATCCGTAATATATACACACAAACAATAGCTACTTGTTCGTATACCGCGTGATTAGTTGTTTTACACAATTGACCGAGGAACGTTGCCAAATTGCAATCCGTTCGTACGTATCCGACGCGTACGTGGCAAAGTCCGACGAACGACTCGTTTCCGCGACCCGTGTTTATTTTATTTACGTTGAAATAGGCGAAATTCCGAATGTGACGCCAGTCGCGCGCGTCCGTTTCCGTACCGCCAAACGTAAATTGTACACCGACGGAGGCGCGTACGCTACACTTCGCGCGTTCGTGTTACACACGTCTATCAACCTTCGAATTAATCGCCACGAAACACTGACCGTTGTACGAAACAACGTATTGTACGCGTGTTTCGAATATTCGTCGAATTCCGCGCGAAAATTGCGTAATAACGGTGTTAATAATAAGTACAGTTACGCGAATATGATCGCTATAGGCCTCTTAAAAACACGAAATACGAGTATTTCATTTTTGAAAGAACAGCGTTATTCGATTTAAATTGTTCCCGAAGTATTTACTTGATAATTACGAGTTGAAAATAAGTTACTTCGTGTTTTTTGCAATAAACAAGTTCAAATAGTTTCGACGTTATAACACCATTACGCGCGAACGTAATCAATTGGCAAATGTTCGAATGTCGGAGAGAGAAAACACTGTGGAAGCGAAAAACGTTCGGAACTTTACGCGCCGAGATTTCACCGGTTGGCTATATTTCGTCCAACGATAACTAACCTCGCGTAGCCTGTTCGGCGAGAAACGGCGCAATTTTCGTCGGGCACAACTCCGTCGTTTACCGTCGCTTCGATGTTAAGCGATAGATGTAATCGATCGAAGCGTTTTCTTTCATCGTCGGTCTCGCGATACTAAATCTCTTATACCGGCATTACGCGATTCACCCGTTGTTTCCATTGAGATTCTAGCAACGTAAATTCCAAAAGACCGTACGCAGACAAACATCGATTTCGTCACAGTTGTCCACATACGTACGACTTGTATCTACCACCGACGACGAACGGAAACTTTTCCACTGTCTCACCACGAATCCCGTCAACATGCCGAGTCGATATTACCTCTTGTCACCAACAGCCATTGTCCGTTATCGTATTTTCTACCGACCGGTTCGTGATAGCTAATAACTCGCCGCGAAAATAACGGTCCCAACGTCCCAAACCCGCCTTAGTTTGAACGAAAATAAACGGATTTGTCGTCGTCGCGTAATTTATACGAATCCTTTCTCTCTCGGAACGAACGCGTCTCGAACCAACCGAACGCGACTACCGGCGTTCGAACGTCGTCAACGTTACCGTTCGAATTAATTACAAAGCTCGGGGAAAAAAACTCGAGCTGTTTATATCCCGACGACGCGTTTAAGTATTTAATATTTCGTACGATAGTCCGTTCGCGTTAGTGTCAGGAACACTGTGCGAAGTTTCACGCCGCTTAAGTTAATGGATTAAGTTATGCTCGGCGAAAAACCTTTCAGAAATCCGAGCACTAATTCCAAAAAACTAATAACGTTTTCGATAACCTTACCGTTACATGTATACGTTACGAGCGAATAATAAACGAATTATCGATACCTATTCCAACCACCCATCGATAAAGCTTTTCGTTTCGATCAACATTAAGGCTCAAACTTCGGTGGTTATTAACCGACAATTTTATCGCGTGTTCGTATGCAACAATACGCGTACTTTATATCCCAAAATTATCGATACGGCAATTCGTTGGTGAATTTTTTCAAACGTTTATTTTAAACAAAATTCGACGACGAAACCTCATATTATGGTACATCCGCATTAAATGACGAAAATTGGCAAAAACGAAAAAGGGAGACCGTCCATTACGTTTTACAGACATCGTTGGAAATGTTTTTGAATAATCGACTAGGGAGAAAAATATCTACCATCAAACGTGATCGAACGTTCGCCTACCGTATTGAATAATTAACACGCGGGAAAAAATAAACGAAAGTAATAAATAAAATTTACGTTTATCGGCTTAGTTTATCCATGCCATTTTCGCGCGTCGACTGAGTGGTCGGTTATTCTTCGGAATATCGATTTCTTTCCCAGAGCACACGTCTAAGAGGTAAGAATCCCGACGTCCGACACCGTCGTAATGCGCGCAAAAAAACGCGAAGCATATAAATCGTAATCGTCGTTAATAAATGATTAAAGCGACTGCCCACTACGGTCCTTTTTATATCCCGGAATCGCGTTAAAAAAATTAATTATTAAGACACGCCCTTTCCCGGCACTTTTTCTATATTTACGAGAGTGTAATTCGAAATACCGAACATTGACACTCGACGACGGATAACGGCGAACGGCGACGTAAGAAATACGACCCCGTACGAAAAACCGCTCGTTTTCTCCACATTATTGCCAACCGTCGACGAAATGTCGGTACCGGTACGCCTCCCTTATTGTAAACGTATCGTATTAATGAATATAATTATTGTACGAGAATTGGTTTTTTGTATATTAATGTATAAATATATTCGTTAAGTTAAATTTCCGGGATCGCCGATAAATATTAAACGGTCGTATTGCGTACAGATAAATTAGCTCCATTGTACGTTTCTATCGAGTACGTACGGCTATAGGCGAAATTTACGATTTCGTGTCTAGTCCCGGATCTTTAATTTAATATACCTCCGGTTCAATTCGACATTAACTGATGTCTAATACTGTTCCGTCTACAATGTAAACGCCGTACAGGCCGACTATTAAACCCCCGCCGATTGGCATTGTTCTTTTCTTCTCGACCGCAAACGTTACGCGCGCGTAAAGAACAAATTACGAACATTTCGACGAAACCTTAAAAACGTTAAATGGCGTGTTTAGGGTCATTTTCTCGTACCGGCACCATTCCTACGAAACACTCGTACACTCTCGGTGGAAACCACTCAAATAGGAACGAAAGCTTATTTCTCTTCTCCCCTATTCCCCGACCCATCCGCGTTATCTGAAAAACCACCGGAAAGCAACATTATTTTCGAATGTTCTTTGAAGACGGTTAATGCGTATGGCTTAATTAATGGAGGAATCTGTGACAGAAAAATGCCAGCGTTCGTTACGACCTAAATAAACGAGAGTGCTGAGTAACACCATTATTCAATGTCCAATAATATTAATATTTTAAATAACGAAATCATAATTCACGACGTTGAGTCGGTCAAAATTATATTATCGTCGTCAAACTACGGAAAAAACAATTCCTTTTTTTCTAATTCATTTACCATTTAGCGTTGTTTCTTTATTCGTTAAAATGTCGATCTAATATAATGAGGGAACTGTGAATTATTACAGAAGAATTTAATTAAAACCAGTCGTTGTATTATTCGAGTTTCTGTTGAAAAAGCGCGTGAGTGATGTGTTAACAATAGCAGCGACAATTCTTCAAAATACAAAGCACGGGTTCGAAAGTCGTTTTAGTAGCCTATATAACGTACGCTATTAATTCGATTAATTTCCTGCACTAGAAAGACAATTTTATTTCGTTCGAAATAAAATCGTTTATTTCGATTAAAAAAAGTAATCAAAGTATATATAGAAATTAACGTTACGTTTAATGTGAATAATAAGGCGTAATTAAAATAATAGACGGATTATTCGTTATTAAACAATAATACGTTAATATAATCGCCTTCGGTGTTACTTGAGAGAATTTACATTTTTATACATCGTATTATATAATAATATGGCTTTCCTCGATTAGCATTGACGAAACGAATAGGAATTCGTTTTCGCGTAATACGATACGAAAACCGAGCGTATTTCGATTTATCGCGAAATATTATTATTATTATTATTGTTACTATCGTTTTCGCGTCGCTCGTTGAATGTACACAGGCGCGAAAAGCCGAAAAAAAGTCAACCATCGAACGTACACCCCGTCAAATAGGAATAACGTTGTTAACGACCCGGCACTTCCGAATTCGGCGAAATATAATAATACGAACTTCGCGCGTTTCCGGACGAATATCCGTCCGACAATTATTACGAACACCGCGGCGACACAATATTTACGCAAATATCCGTCGCAGGAACCGTAATGCGTTTCGTAGTTTGTTGGTGTTTCGTGTTTACGTTGACGCGACCACCCGGACGGACGGGTTCGTTAATTTTTATTTGATCAAACGCACGTTGTATGCGTGGAGCTTGCACGTTCAAGTGCGCCAGCCAACGTCTGTTTTACCAATTACAATCGCGAAGTAAACGCGATCGGTACGGTGGTGCACGTAATTTTGCGGTGTATGCACGCGCCAAAGACGTACGATCGACAGGCGGGCCGCGATACGAAAAAGGGGTGAGAACAGAACGCGATCGTGGATGGTGTGCTTGTGATGGGGCGGATTGGGAGGGGAAGGCCACTACTTTTTCGCGCCGATCGAGGAAGAACGCGAAACGTTAGGTTATAACCCACGACAATTTACGACGGAGAACAATACGGTGAAAATGTATCGCGTACTGTCTCTGTTGGCGATAGGTCGTTTGACGTAAATGTTTTTTCGTTCGCGCCGAAATCGAATAAGCAACATAGAAATTGTCCGCGACTCGATCGCCGTAACGTACGGCAGTCTGGATAGCCGATTTCGATACTAAGGCGCGCGCCGGGTAGCGTAGAGCGCGACTATTCGACGGTATAAATTCGTTGTTGAACGGAGACGACGAAAGCAAAATGTCTAGACGAAAACAATATACGTGTCCGGATGACGTAGGGTGCGATTGACTCGTCGAGAAAGAAATTACTCGATTTTGTCGGTAGACGAAAAATGTTTCGAAATCCTGAACGAAATTCACAAACCGACTTTTACGCGAGTTGTACGTATAACGCCGTAAACATAAATGTTTTCAAGTATACGACCTACGTAGTAGATTCGGGTATCGGTTTGCTTATTGAAAAACACGCCGATTGCGTGAGGTCGAAACCAACCGATCGAATGGTCGAGTTAAAAAACCGAAAACAATTTACCGATTTCGAGGACGAAACACGATTCTTGAATCGTCAAGAACGCCACGGCCGTTTGGTTATCGTCATTACTTTCGCGAAACAATCGGTCGACGGACGTCCACGTCGTATTCGTCGTCCGTACTAGCGGAACGATTTATTATTAATCGCGAACGTTTCGCAACGCGTCAATCGGCTCTTTGTCATTAAAACGAATCTAAATTTAGAGACGAATTACAATCGGAGCGGTTATTCTTAACAACCATTCGCGTAACGTTACACTCGTGATTACGGAACAACGATAAATGGTGCCGTAATTAAATATCGGAACGCGTATGTTTTCAACGGTATCCACAAGCATAAATTGCAACTATGCGCCGTTTATCTAGCAAGTATAACTTTTATCTCCGACAACAATTGGCCATATTATTGTTTCCTCGTTATTTTTATCTAGATATGCAGATACACGTTCGGCTATCTAATTTGTCTACGTAAATTAATCGAAATATTTCACGCGCCGGGGCAACGATATTAATATTATTTAACGTGCCGTCGTTTTACCTTACGAGCGTAACGCAATTGTGCCGAACGAAACGTATCAGAGTCGTTATTATCGAACGAAAAATGGTCGGGAGACGGCACTAATAACCGAAAATCCGTACGTAAAATCCGAAATATCCGCCCGACGATCTCCTGGCGTGTCGTTACTGCGCCGAGTTGTTAAATTAAAACACGTGTCGTACACAAAACCACGACGACGGCGCACCGATATTGACAAACGGCGTTATAATAATACGAATTTCGTCCGAAATTTCAGGTCCCGTCGTTCGAATTTATAACAACCAGACGAAATTAGAACACTGCGCTTTGTCTATGTTTCGCGAACACGAAGTTTCATCCGTTCGTGTACGTCACGCACGCACGTATGTTTATGTTAACCGGCGATTCTAAGGTGTTACGGTATTCCGCTGGCGTGTATCAATACACGGTGACCGTGGTAACGTACGGAACTGACTTTGGAAACGATTTCTTCGACGCCTTCGCGCGTTGTTGAACTTTTCGTTCGGTTCGTCGGACGGAAAAGTTACTATTCGATTTCAACGAGCGGTTTTTCGCAAAACCTCCACAAAGAAAATAATACGTTAACGCCTTGTGAGCACAACCCGCTCGTACGATTACCGTACGGACGCCAAAAATAATTTATCCGAGAACGCCTAAAGCTCGCGTATCTATTTATTGGAACGGAATTAACAAAGTGTACGCTACGCTCGGAGTCTAATATCGATCGATTTCATAGCGCGTAGACGAAGAATCGGGTTTTCAATTTGCGTACAACGTTTTCAAATTTGCAAAAATACATAAACCTGTAACGTAAATTCGACAAAAAAGTATTATTCAACGTCAGTCGTAACAACGAAAATGTACACCAACGCTCAACGGCGAATCGATGGAAATTTATCATTCCTCCGACCTAATGTTTTCCTTCGTTCCCAATCGGAGCTCGTAATTTAATTTTTAATAAAACAATTATTGTTGCGTTGTACTCGAAAACTTTTGACTACACCGTATAATAATAATCGGTTATTATCGTCCAATCACGTCCATCTTATAAAATTATAACAAAAAAAATCGTCTCGAAAATTTTTTTTTTAGATTTCCCACGTATATTTGTGTAAATTATGCATCGCGAATAATTTATAACGACAAACTTCCGTTTTTCATTCGTTTTACTATTCTACGATATTTCGAAATCGTATTACAGTTGACATCGAAACAGAGGTGTATGTTGCGGAATACATCGAAGCGGACGTAAGACGGTCGGTCGGTACCCGGCTTTCCGTTTTGTTCGATAATTCTAAACGTCGCATTTATACGAACAAACGCTATACACAACGTTGAGTACGTCAAGTCGAAATCTATACAATTATCGGTGCAACGGAATATGTTTTTAGTTCAAACGTAACGCGAATATATGTAAACAATTCTCTAAAAAACAATCAAGGCGTCTGCGTTTAAGTAATTCAAGAGAGCGCGTAACGTATAAATATTTTAATTACTCAAACCAACGGTATTCGATACGACCGGTTGATTGTTCGCTAATAATGTTCGCTTCGATTAAGTACAACGTACCTATCGTTCATGTTTGCGTATTACTTAAACAAATCGTATTTCGTACGACGGTAATTGTAAACACGGTGGATACGAATAAAAACACTTTCGTACACAACAGACGCGATGTTAGTATAACGTCTAATCATTTTTTCCCCTCGGATTCGATTAACCTTTATTGGCGTAATTTTACGATCGTCTTACCAGATAACGCTGAATACGTAACTATAGTATATCGCGTAATAAACAAAAGGTTCCGTCGATACGCGGGGACGTTTAAAAAGTATAAAACGATAAAATATCGAGTTAATTTCCGGTATGTCGGCGAACATATGCGCGTTGAAAAATTATTATTTCCATTTATAAAATTGCCAGTGTCAGTCAAAATGGTTACGTACACCTTACCGTTCATTTTTATATCAAATAATTTGATAGTATACTACGTATTTACTTTTATAAAAATTAATTACGAAATTACGTCCACACGTAGATACGCTAAGCGAAAAGCTGTTTAAAAACGTTTGTCCATAAAAAACGGTTCGATGTTAATACATTTTTTTCTTTTTTTCTTTGTAATTGATTGGTTTCGAATTGTATATAACGATAATAATTATTTACTCGAAAACGTTTATTCGATCTGTTAAGTATAAATCGTCAGATGTTAATAGATTTTGTTTTTTTTTTAACGTATTCCAATATTAATAAATCCGTAAATATTAAATCGACGAACGGAGATAGATGTAAATAAATTAAAATGATCGAAGAAAATGTAATTTTTTCACGAACGATTATTTTTATCAAACTGGAAAACAAATTCGACAACGTTTAATAAAATGGCTAAATAAAAATTACGCTTAGATCTTAATTATCGATAACGAAAGAAGGAAAAACCGAGTTATTTTCGAGGATTTTAATTGCCGATAAGTTTAAGGCTAATTACAAAAAATGTTGCCCGTAACCAGTCGCGTAAAGACAATATTAGCCAAGTAAGATAAGCGTTGAGAAACGTACGCGACGGTTTTTTACTTTTTAATAGTTGAATAAAACGGTATCGTTTTTACACGAATCAAATTTAACGTTATTTTTACAATAACTTTACCTTAATCTCGTCAAATATTCTTCTTATAAAAAAAAACTATCCGCGTGAAATTCATCCTCCGGTGATTGTTAATTGAAAATGTCGAAATAACTTTAAAAATAAACGTATTTATACTCTAATTTTGTTCCATTTTGCAAAATAACAAATCAATTGTTCAAACAGTTATCAACAACTGTCTTCTATATATATATAAAATGTTTAACCCGAGATTTAATATATTTTCTGTGAATGTCAGTTCACTACAATTGAAAACTTTTCTTTAAGCCTAACGTGATTGTTCCTCGGTTTGATTCAAAACCAAATCAAAATGGAATAATACGCGACGCGTACTGACGAAAAAGCTCTTTTACACGATCTTTAAATATTTACCGTCGTCATTATTATTTGTACCGAAACGCGTTTGTGGATTCGATACGTGTGTTTCACTATTGAACCGTTTTTCCTCGGTATTCGATCACAATGCGCCAAATACGAACATATTATGAGGTAAAATAAAAGAAATTATGCGAATTTCGGAAAAATTTCATAATTTCTAAACGCGTGTTTAAACATAATGCCGATGGGCCCGATTATGTAAATAAGTCACGGATGGATGAAATCGAATGTTTCCTTTGGAATACTGGAAGCAATGGTTGAAAAACCAATGTACGATGAATAGAAACGTTCTCGAAATGACGACGACGCACACGGTTAAATTAATCACCGACACACGAACGTAGGGTCAATTACTAATGACAAAACCAATATCGAATAACGCTCATCGTGTAATTACTACTTATATTTTCGTAATACGTTGGCGGTCGGTTAATATTTTCCATAATTTTCGATAATATTTTAGGACACGTTTCACAACGTACGTTACGCGTTAGCGATCCAACAAATAAAACGAAACTGCGCGCGATAATCTTTTGTATATCTATACTTATAAAATGTAAAAATGAACTGTCCACGTGTTTTTCGATCGATTAGGAATCGAAGTGCACGCAACGTAAAGTTGCAAAGTAAAACCAAACGTTCTTAGTAATAATATCATCCCGTAACTGTATTGTTTACGAAACCGCCTGGCTTCAAGCGTAATTTGTGGTGCTCGTGCCGATTTAACGACTTAACTACGACGACTTATGGGCGTTTACGTTTTCAACCTTATTGTCGCTATTTCACCGATCAGTGACGAGCTTTCTTTTTATGAAACTCGCCGGCACCGGGCGAGCATTAAATATTTCGACCACTATTTGCCGAGATTACATATTATTCGGCGTACAAAAATGAACGAATATACTACGAAAAACGGGCCAGTTCCGGCGAATACACCGATCGTCTATGTTCTTTTTCTTTAGGATTTATCGAATGTACGTACGGTACACGCGGCTAATCGAAAGCCAACGAACGGATCATTCGTAGGGGCACACGTGAATATTCGAAAGAAATGGTAAACACGGTTTACGTTCCGTGCAATAGGAAACCGTGACCAGTTGGCGAATGAAATCGTTTCTACCGAGAACGAGTTTTTCGCGTCCCAATCAAGACACCCGTCGAAAAACAACGCGTTCGTCGCGCCCGAGACGCGGACAAATTCCCCGGACAAAATCGTTCCCCCGGCATCTCCCCGGGACCGTTTGAACATCGGCGACGAAAAGCGGAGCGGTCGAGCGACGACGCGTTTTGTTTGTTGTTGACCGTGCGCCGAACGCGGACGAGCGCGTGATAATGGCGCGCGGTGTGCGACACTCACTTCGTGCACTGTGCGACAGAACGGTGAGCAGCTCTTTGAACACGGTATTGTTGGCGGTGTCGTTGAAGCTCTTGTACTCGGGCTTTTGGCCCAGCGCCACGAACACGGCGGACAACGTGAAATGGCACGTGGAGTGCCCCATCAGCGAGTTGACGCCGTGATTGTAGTACAGAAGACCGGCCACGTTCCAGCCGAACACGTGCAGTATGTGCCGGAGCGCTTCGCCGACCAATTTGTACGAGCCCATCATCCGGATCAGCGACGGGTACTCCTCCCGATGGTGGAACGTCTCCACCTGTGCGCCGGCCGTCAGCACGGGGATCTTCCACACACCCGCGTACCGCGACACCGGCGCGATCACGTAGTCGCACACCGGTCCCAGGAACGCGTCTGAAATCAAACGGACCACACGTTTAGATAGACCACCATCACCGCGACCACTAGTGCGGTATTCGCGGGAAACGACCGCAAATTATTAGGGGTACGACGACGGGACACCGTCGATTCGTCGATGGCAATTATTATTCGATTAACGCGAGAAGCTAACCACCGTCGGATAAACGTCCTACAGTTTACTACCAACTACGGTGGCCGTCCGGCCGACCCGTATACAACCGGCGCACGACTCCGTTCCCTGTTTACGATAAATTATATTTATAGAAACAGCCGTCGCGTATATTATTTTAGTCACTCGCCGGTCGGTAAATGGATCCATTAATAATAACACTCCGACGAATATACTTTCGGATACTTGATGTAACTGAAGTGAGAGTCAACAGTCATCGAAATACTCGAGTCATTTCGAACGTATAAAATATAGCCAACAACGACGGTGAAAAATAAGTCGCGCGCTATATATACATAATTATATATATACACACACGTGCTATTATTTCGAAACGTAAACAAGAATACTTTTCGGATAACGCAACAAACAATTGAGACGGAATATTTACAATGGCGTCGACACTCGATTAGAAATTTACCTATTGATGAGACAACTCGACGTGCGTTTATATCGAACGTAAATACGCATAAATATCGAAACGGCCTTATTACGCGACGTCAAATCGGACCGATGAATTTCGATTTAAAAAACAAAAACGACCATTTTCGGAAATTCGTCAAAAACGGACGCGTATTTACTACGAATTATTAAAACGATAATTATTTCGATACGTACGTAAGATAGTGAATGTTTAGGCGAAAATTGAAGGTTACAGACTAAGGAAAGCACACGAGTTTTATTTCTTAAGAAGTGCGTGCGCTAAAACCGAAACGATTTATCTCTTAGTTTACTATCCCGACCTTATTTATTATTTACGTCGAAAAATAGTAATTAATTTTTAGAATAAACCTTTCAGAATTAGAAGGAAAATATCGAATAATTCGTCGACAATTTAGAAGCTTAAATCGTATAAAATGTTCCGATACTAAAGTGAAATTATAAAATTATAAATGTAAGACAAAGATATAGTTATTTGATTTTCGTAGTCCGTTTAGAAAAGATCGTTTGACCATTGTTACATACGCCCCAATAAACACAATATATATATATATAATTAGATACACGTAATTCTCGGAATCGATACACACGTATAAAAGATATTACCTAACCGCGACTATAAAAATTAAATTAGTATTTTGATTCCAAATATCTACAATGTCAAAGTTGTCATTTTGCGCTAAATTGACCTTCGTCGTTAAACATATAAATATAAATCGCAAAAGCTTGGGTAAATTTCGATCGTAAATACCTTATCGTATTGTTCGATTTAAAGCGTAATATGCCGTTTTACACTAACGCAAAAGTATTTGGGTATTTTTAATTTATTTTCTAAATTAGAAAATAATACGAATATAGTTTTTGTATATATATACATATATCGTTTATAAATAAATTACGATTATTTAATTAAATATATTATACAAAAGCATTGAACTATCAACTTAAGTTCTCATCCAACAGTAAATGCACAACAAACTACGTATTTAGTAATAAAATATATACTCGTTGGAAATTTCAATTAATTAGATTATACGTTTCGTTAACTACTTTTTAATAACGCATTTTAATTTCATTACACAAAGTGATCGCCCCGAAACGCACTTTCGTTTCGTTTGAAATGAATAATTCGAAATCTATAAAACGTCAATTATCTTCGATAAACCCGAATTAATATGAATCGTTAAAAAAGTAAAACCGAATGAAGGATTAATACGATTTCTATTAACTAATAAGTACGACCGGTAGGCATTAGGGTTTCTCTAATATTTATTATACGTTTTAAACATAATAAACAACTTTTAATCCAATTAAAGTGGTCCTCGTTTTGACGTTTAAAGTTTATAATTTCTGGTCCCCGAAAATAATTGTTTGACGGAATGTGGAATGTGTACATTTTGACTCTAACTTTTTTGATTAACGTAAACACGTTCTTCGTGAATGTTGACAAATCGGTTAGAACGATAGTATTTGTGGTTTCAATAAAACTCTACTCGCAATAATTTATCGACGCGTAAATTTAAGTTTCCTAAAATAAAATGAAACGAATAATGTACCGAATATATTTGTCATGAAACGAATTCATCACGAAAGAGAAAACGTTTACTACCTATATAATCGTCGATTATTCAATTCGCATAATCGAATTTCATTTCGTCGTTGTATTTACGAAAAAAATTGAATAAATATTTCCGTTTTATAACTATCGGACATCGCACGATTATTTACCCGAGAAGTTTTTATAAACGAAATAGTCGACAGATTGTATATAACACCGACGAATATTGTTGTTACTAAAAAAAAAATATATATATATATATATATCGTCAATGTATTCGTATTTTAGGGATTGATACTTGTTCACTTATACGGTTGACGGGTGAATAAAACTCGAAATGCTCGCGTCAAAAAAAATATACTCTTCGCTCCGTCGTAGCTTTAAATCGTAAGTAGCAATTATTAACGTGTCTGTTATACGTTTAAATGCCAACCGGAATACAATACATTTACATAATCTATAAACCGCTGGTGTTTTTTTATTTAAATTGTTTAAAAAAAACATTGTACGATGCGTTCAAAAAACTAATACAAATTTATCGTTCGACTACAATAACCGTTTGGTGTATCACGTCGGCTTTTTCAAAACTTAACGTGAACTCACATTCTAAAATACGATTAATTCTTGGGTATTTTATAAGTTGTAACTTGTTCACCTTCCTTTGATATTTGTCACGATGAAACACGATTTAATATTCGAGGTATATTAGAATATGATATTACGTGTATGGACATTTTTACATACGACTGAACAATTATTGTTTCGTAAAAATTTAAATCGTACAGTAACATCGCGATCGTATTAAACTTAAAATGACACGTTTTTAAATATAACCAACCTCGTATATATTAAGGAAAAATAATTACCACAAAAAGCGATAAATTAAAAAATTCGTAAAAAATGTATAAAAAAAACCCTTATAGTTCCAACGAACATAATTTTCGTTTGAAAATGTCGAAAAGAGTATTTTATTGGCATTAAGTCAGTTAACGTATATCCGTTACGAAGAATCTCGGAAAGTTCGTAAAGTTTTGGGGAAAATCGTAAACGCAATTATTGTTTCGATATTTTACAAACGATTTCAACGGAATACGTTCGCGCAAATTGGAATTAGACTTGTTTATATGTATAACGTAGCAAACACGGATTTTTCCCTTTTACCGTCAAAACTTTCCGGCGAATTATTAAAATATTTACGCTTTCTGGGCTGATAGTTATAATAAATAACGCATTATTTAACTTTCTGGGTAATATCGCCAATAGTAACTTCAAAAATATATTACGCCTTTTTATTTTGTGGTACGTTCGTATTAAACAACGACGAAAAACTTCAGAGTTAATACGAAACCAGCCGAGAATCGTGCGTACGACTATAGTTTGTAAACGCTACCGAAACGAATTCTTCCGTCGTTTTCTCTATTATTATTATATAATGATTTATTTTCTGACGAACTATTCAAAACGTTCGAAAGTGATTATATTAACGCGTCGTAAATCGTTCAGCTAAAACAAAAGTGTGTATTGAGGTCTTTAAACGTCGACGAATTAATGGTAGAAATATCAATTACAACGACTATGTACCAACGAAAACGACGACTGACGTTTTTCCGCAGTAACGATATTTACATTCGTCGTTTGTACCTGTCGTTGGTCTAATAATTCTTAGCGCAACGAAACCATCACGCACGCTGCGTCGTGGAATTTGCGTATAGTTTCGACTGGTGACGCGAATCCCTTCGGGATTGATGCCCACCCTTGACACGTGTAACCGTGAGTCACGTCCGTCCCCAGGCGGTTAATTAAACGCGTCTGGATACCGCGACGGAATAAAATATTTTACGAAAACGGTCGTGGACCACGCACCTGCCGGTTGAATATTGCCGGACGAGTATTATTTTCCTAGTGAGTACTCGAGTGGTATAAGGCGCGATGAACATTGGCTCGCGCGAAAGTAGATGTTTCGGAAATGGATAGCGGTCTCTCGAAACGTACGATACTGAACAATTTGTTGTCGACACCAAATACCTACAAGGAAAATCGACAAGGACCGATAATCCTTTTAAGGATTAAAAGTTTAAGTACCGATGATTGGTCGTTTCAAAACCGATAAATAAAGGAAACTATTACAAAATTAATTTCGTTAAAAATTTTTAAAGCGCTTTTATAATCGTTATAATTATGGTTGGGTTGCAGACAATTTTCCTATTCAATCGTTTTTCTACCCTTAATCCAGTAGACAACTAAGTTAAAATTGAAATGTATTATTCAATTCGATATGACGACGTTACGTGCTCCCGAGCTAAAACGTATAAAAGTGAATCGTACGTTAATAAGTTATTCTTAGAATAACAGAAAGTGTAACGCAATTATATTTCGTGACTTTTATCGGAAAAATGTATCTTCGGTTTAACTCAAACGAATGTTTCAGTAATACGATAATTGGATTAGGTAATTTTTTAAATTTGAAAAATATTAGGAATAAATGTTCGTATTCGCTTCAAAATGTTCCGAATACGCCATTTATTGGTTACGCTAATATATTAAACGCGAATAGAATACATAATAATGACAAGCCAAATTATCCAATGGTGGTAAATTTTGTAGGATTTTACACGATTTCAGATAGCGATTATCGAATGTACTGTTTCTGTGCCTTAGGAGTTCTTATTCGCGCTTTACGAATTAACACAAATCACAGTATGATTTTATATGTATGTATTTGTCGTATGTATTCGACAGGTTTCGACGTGTTTCTCACGAACTCGCGTAAATCAATATTTACTATAACTTTTCGCATTACAAAAAATATATGTATGTATGCGTGTGTGTAGAAATCATCATTCCTGAATAAAAAGTAATCGAAGTTTACGGTTACTCGACGCCTGAATATTTTGATATATCGTACGGATCCCGACGACGTTTCCGCCATAATAATGAGCAATAACGTTAACTAACGAAAAAACGAAACGTATTACATTTACCGTACGTATTACACAGATACGTGTGTCCCGCGATTATCCTGGAGCGATTTAACCGGTTCGCCCGTTTCACAGCGATCAAAACAATAATACACCGCACGGCGAATTGTAATTTACATAAATTTAACCTACTTATATGTAGGTAATATTTAGGTTAGTAACGTAATCGAATTTTTAAAGTAAACAAATAAATACGTTCGTTCAAAATTCGTCAAAGTGCCTAATTATGATTGTCGGGATTAAATTTTGATATCATCATATATGTACTGACTAGTAGAATGACCGTGTCTGTATTAAGGAAAAACGCTCCTATAATATATATATATATTGATTTATTTATTTACGTAACAGATAATACGCCGTATATTATACGGTCTATCCCGTAATTCGGATTTACCTTTTTATTTACGATCTCGTGATCGTTACAACTTGGTATTTGGTACAATGCGTATTAGATTCGTTCACGCCTCGCGGAGCGCCTAGTGCCCAAGTACGAGCATATAAATGAATTGCCGCCCGTGAAAACGTAATCGACGAAAATGTATTTCGGCCAATCGAAAACGGATCAACGCGCATATTTACGGCAACAAAAACTACGCGTGTTATTATTTAATCACGCTCTAATTGCAAAAGAGAAAGGACACGAACACCGAACGAGATGTGCTCAGAGAAACGGCATTGATTCGGAAAGCACGTTAAAACATCTCCTCAACTTCTTAATATCCTTCAAACGGTCAAAGTTCAGACCTATTACGATATTGATTAGGCTTTCGGTTACAATCAAACAACTCGGATTACCGTAGGAATACACGAGTAATTATTTTTACAACGCGCTTTAGGAAATTATTTATATCGCCGTTATTATATTTCAAATGAGTTAATAGAAATTCGTTAATTATGTCGGTTATTAGTTTGATTGAAAAATTTTTAAATTCAAACAATCGTATCGTTTAAACGTGTATATTATATATAAAATAATAGTTTTATAAACGCCTTATTTGATATACGAGTATATATATATATATATATATGTTCAAACTCCTTTTGTTCCAAATAAATATATTTATTTACATTTAAATCGAAAATATAACTGGTAAATAATACGACGTAAACAAATATTTCCTTTTAATTTTTTTCAAATTTAATAACTTCTATATTTTTGGAACAAAATGACTTAAGTATGTTTTTTATGTAATACTTAACAAATAAAAAATAATTAAAATATAGAATAAGTGGAAATATATTTTGAAAAACACGCTATATAAATGAAAAATTAACTAAATTAATTTTTTTCGTGAGAGTCAATTAAATAAATATAAATTTAAATATATATATATATATAATGCATTCTTACAAATAAAATTAATTAATCTTCATAAAGTTTTCGAAAAAACATTGTAAAAAATATGATCAAATATTTGCCATGCTATTATCATTACGCTTTAGGTAACCTGTTTTATATTGTAAGTATTTATTTTTAATTTTCGAGAAAATAGCTAACATTTTTAAAAGTGATAAAATAAAACAAAAGCTATGGTAAACGTCATATATTATTTATTATTTTGAATAAGGACTTTTAAAAAATATTTTCAAACATAAACGAACGCCTAATTTATATATAAATATATATCTAATTTATTTGTCATAAAGTAGCAACTATAAAATATTAACAATTTCTCTTTGAATTGTATAAAACTGACATAAAGTAAGTTTAATTGTGTTATTGTTTGATTTATGATTCAAATATTATATTATTATAATTATAAACGTATTTATTATATATAATATTATTATAATTATAAAACGTAATTATTATATATAATATTATTATAATTATAAAACGTAATTATTATATATTATATTATTATAATTATAAAACGTAATTATTATAAATTATAATTAAATAA
>JAIPRN010003468.1:0-21197 GCA_025469175.1 Geopemphigus sp. TES_GeoC_2020 | reverse complement strand
TTGTTTTTTTTTTTTTTTTATATTTCGCGGTCGATATCGTTTTTAATAGTACTCGCTCGTGTCGAGGGGAAGAACCCCCGTTAAGGGTAAACGTAACTTTCGTTTTTGTATCCGTCGCTAACGAATGGGTGTCGGCGACGGTCCTATTCCAATCAATTTTACGGACCGTGCCACTAACAACGCGTGAATTACACCGCGAACTCCCCATATAGTATAATAACGGACTTATAATTATAATCGTCGACGTGTTCCTTATACCGTTGTACGCTTAACGACGACGAAATGGCGATAAACGCGTAATAACGAGAAGGAAATATTATATTTGTATATTAGGCAACGCGAGCTATGCCGCCGGTACGGGCGCGGTAGGTTTTGTCGGGCCTCCTCTCCGTTGAGCATGTCTCGCGATTCGCGGGAAACGCGTGTTCGGTACTACGTCAACGACGAGAAAAATCGCGACAACGCTATACCGGCCGAGTTTCGGCACGTTCCGCGCGAACACCGATCGGATTTATACACCGCCGTGGTACGTATCGTAACGTAACGTTGTCTCGTCCGCGTACCGGCGAATGGATGAAGTGTGAGTGGTTGGCGAGGGGAGGAAACAAAAAGAACATTACTACGGCGAAGACACACACACACACACATCGTACGGGCCGATAAGACGACGCGCGCGTTCGTGCGTGCGCTCGACCGGCCACGGAGTCCTCGCTGCCAGAGTAGGGAAAGTGTTTTATAAGAACCCGAGTGGAGACGTCCACGTTCACCAGTGTTTCCGTTATCGTCGGCGCGTACAGCCAACACACCAGTCTCGAGTCGTCTGCGCCAGTTTGTGCCATGAGTCAATCGTCCAGACCTATCGCCATGAACGTGAGTATAAAAACGGCGGGCCCGTCTCCACGAGCCACACACGCATCCCTTCCGTCGTTTTCGTAACGGTTCGCGAAACGGGTCCGGCGAAAAGTTTTTTTCGAGCACGACGCCCGTGGTTTCGGTCGATAATCTCCGCCGATACGCTCGAGGATAAAACGCGAACAATAAAAATGGTCCGTCAATGTTTTCGCCTTTTTAATTTGACGAAACAAAGATTCACAAATACGATAATTGTAATTAAATATTTAAGTATATATATATTTATCGAGTGTAAATAACGAATATATAGACTAAAGATTACGAAAATCCCGGAGCTATGAATCGTTTTATCGTTCAAATTAGTTGTAAGTAGTAGTATTTTGAGTGAATGTTCCGTCTCAAGCTTTTGCTTCTTCCAAGGGGTGTCAATGACGTTAGTATCGGTTCGAGATTAAATTAGTTTGTCGGTTCGAATAATGGTTAGAGATTAACGGGGCGGTTGTTCTTTTGTCCATACACGGGTTTCCGTTTTTGTTTTAGAGATGTTTTCGACGTGGCGGATATTAAGATTTTTAACTCGGACGTTTCGATAATTTCGGATATCGACGGAGTATTAGTGGTTTTTCTGATAATGACGTCGCTTACACAGTACGGTTGGTTGGTTGTTGGTGTTAGAACGATAAAAGATTGGAGTGCTTCAATTGTTGTCCGGTTGGTGACGTTTTACGCGCCCACGAAGGGTAAGCGTGAGTAATAATAATTGGTGGTCGTATGTGTGTTTTGACTATATATATAAAGTTTTGTTGGCAACGACGAAGGTTTTTGGGAGTTGACGAGGGGGAAGAGGAAAAAACGAGCCGTTTTGGGTGTGTTTGTGTGTTAGTTTTATGTGTTTCGAAACATTTCGGTTTCTGTTAATGTGTACTCATAGGCGATTGATCGAGTTGGAACAATTTAACGGTATGTTCTGTATCGTTAGTCTCGGTGCAAGTTCAATATAGTTTTGTCCGAAAAAATTACGCCGGTCGTTTTAGAAGGGTTATCCTCCATTGGTTCAACCAGGGATGGACGAGGTCGATTAATTGTAACGCGCGCGCAGTGTAAATATAACGCGACTAAAACCCAATGAAAGTTTGTCCGGCACCAGTTTCGGAACATTCGAACGGAAACGTAAATTTAAATAACAAGGGGTGGAACGGCGAAAACGATTTCGAACGTTCGCGATTAACGATTTTACGTACTAAATATAAAAAGAAGGTCGGGTACGTTTCGAATTTCGGGCGTTAGTTTTGTGTCTGTGATCTTTCGAGCGAACCGAAGGGGAATTTCGCAGCGACGTTTCACGTTATTGTGGAAACCGCATTTACGTCCTTATCGTTTCGCGTATTTTATTTTTTTTTCTCGAGCGGAGTGTCGCGTTTCGAAAATAACGTTATCGTGTGGAATTTCGTACTAAAAAAAAAAAACCGTTCCGCTTTTCGTAAAACAAGTGAAAGAGAGAAGGGGGGTGGCAAATTTTTAAAAATTGGACGTTTTCGCCTTCACTTTTTCCGTACGTACGTTGTCCCGAAAGGATAGTTTCGAACGCGCCATTTTCCACGTCGACCGTTTAACGTCGGTGTCTCCCCGTCTCGGTGACGAGGACAACGAATAATCGTGACATTTACGTCGGAATCGACAAAATCCGAAGACGACGTAACGTTATTACCGTAACGACGTCGTTGCCTATGTACCGCGGCGATATGTTACGACAAACCGGACATGCGAAGGTCGTGCGGGCGATTCGCGCAGTTCTCGGCGACCTCTGCGTGCGAAAATGTTATCGACGATAATGTACGTACGCGTGTTTTAAGAACGTTCCGACGACTTTCTGTCAGCACGTCGGATTTTCGAAATTTGTACCACAAAACGGAGTACCGAATACGGTGGTCGTCGCGGACGATGTCGACAAAAATATGGAAACCGCTTCGTTTATCCCTTTTTCTTTTTCAAAATATCATTTACGTTATCGTATTAAGTCGTAACATTCAACGTAAAACGTTCGAATATCCATATTTTCGGTTTCAATCTCTGAACCAATCCGTTTTCCTAAACACGTATCGCTCTCGTATTCAATTGCTCGTTCCATAATTCGTCGGTCGAATCGAGGCGTTTGGAATTTATTATCCGGCGTGTAATGTTGTTTACCCCGGTAGTATAAATACGTTTAGTGAGTTCGTCGTAAGCGAATCGTAAACGTCGAATAAGCGTATAATACAAAATAATAATAACGAATACACCGTCGTGGCTATTGATCGTCGTATCGGTGGTAAACGCGTGTTTTCGTCGAGTATAGAATAACATAACGGGAGACCATAAACGACGTACGGCGGTATTTTGAGCGTTCGAAAATACTTCGGGACACTCGGATGGTACCGTGTCGATAGGTCGGTCCGTACACGCGCGTGTGTATACTCGCGATCTCGCGGGTCGGCAACGAAACAGCAAAAAAACCGGGACACGCGGATATTCGTAATCGCCCGACACCGTTCTATACTAAATATTAAGCGTACGTATCGTAGTTGCGTTTTACGCCTGTTTCTATAAATAATCCGGCGTTCGATTCGTGTTGTCGGCCGACCGTTGCCGGGATATTTTCGAAAAACTACCTGCCGAAATCATAATACGCGTACGTACGCCCGCGCTACCTACACAGAACCGGAATACTTTCTAAAAACTACAGCCGTCCTTTTCGAACGATCCAACACAACTAATCTACAGATCAACAACCACTCTATTAACTGATCCGAACAAGCCAAATACCTCGGCCTAACGATTTGGGGGGTGCGTAAGCTCACGTTTAATCAACACACATTACTGATATAACTAAAAAAGCCACTCGTACCCGACGATTACTTTACCCTATACTTAACAGGAAAAGTCCACTGCGTATCGAACTCTAAATACTATACATACATTCCCCCCTTCCCCATCCTCACGTATGCTGGATCCTGTTGGGCACCCTTCGTCGGTTCCTCACAATGGAAACGCGTCGAACCCATCCAGAACATCGGCGTCCGTACGATAACGGGACTACCCACCATCGTCAAAAACTCGGTCCTCCGAAAATTTCAATTCAATCCAAAGCGATGGTCTACAAAAACTTCGTTTCCAATCAAAAAAGACGTATCCGTCTCCATGGTAAAAAGTACAGCTCGACAACCGCTAAACTCGGACGAAAATCGTACCCAATAATTTGGACAGACTACTAACTCCTTCGCTTCCGTCCACTAGAAAAGGCTTAGCCTTTTAAATAAGCTTAGCCATTCCGTTAAAAGCAAAAGCAAATGCAACGCGCGGAATACTTAATATACGGCTCGAGACGTCTGAAATGAAAAAAACACGCGTTTATCATTCCGTTGGTCGTCTACCGGTGGTCGCTGCAACGCGTTTTTCGTTATTCGATTTTAATCGCCGCGCCTCGGGCTTTCGCGTAGTCTCGACCATATTCGCCTGGCGTTTTGCCGTCGTCGGCCCGATATACTTCTACTATTCCGCGGTTATTACTTAATAAACGATTAACCGCGAGTCGTTTATGTATAACGTTCGAACTTCGCAACGTAACACGTAGGCTCGAAAGCCGGTAATTATAGTTTCGCGCGGACGTCACGACGATATTATCGTTATTTATTACGTTGTTAAGCCATTAAAACTATACGATAGTTACGTTATTGGTTACTTTGCTAACAGACACGGGGAGTTGTGTCCTATATATATATGTATCTATTATTAGGCCGTTAACGCGATTATAATTATTTTGTTTTGCCGGCGATTTGGAATTTGTGTAAAAGCTGTTTTTCGTAAACGAAATCCGAAAATATCGCCGACGAGAACGATCGAACTCACGAAACTGTTTACTGTTTAGGCGAAATAGTTCGGTCGGTTAGGACGGCCGCGAGAGAAAAAATTTAAAACGATTTCTTCGCCCGTTCGTTCGGTCGCGAACGCCCCCTCCCCCTTGATTGCGAGTTTTCGACCATTTCGACGGATTTATCGACGACGACGTGTGTTACTTGCGTGATGCCGGAACGCCTAAACTTAACGTCCCGATTTTCTCGCGACGTAATAGAAACGATTTTCCCATTTTGCACGCGTGAAACTGAACGTTTCCGTCCGGTTTTCGAACGAATCGAAAACGAAAATAATTATTTACCCGTGGGTGTCGGTTCGCACGGATCTAGAAATGTACGTAAATGAACTAATTTGATTAACCGACTGTATAGGGCGCGTAAAACTAAGGACGCGGAATAAAAAAAAAAAAACCGAACGGGGAAACGTACGAGCGAGCGCGAGACTAAAATGCCGAAGGATTTTCCGTACGTACAGCCAATGTACCCTTCCCCCCCCACACACACACACGAATTTTTCGAACACTTTGTCGGGCTACAGAAAAATAGAGCCAACGTCCATCGTTCGTTGGCCGTAGATTATGCGGAACACCGTAATGAGACCAAATGGTAAAATGTGGCTTCGTAGACGACGACGAAGCGCGCGTGAACCTCGAGAATACCCGAATCGATGAAACGAGCCAACCCCATAAGTGTCGGACGCGGAGTTATGAGTTTATAATTTCCTTGGCCGCGTGTTGGCTAAACATTGTATTTCGTTAATTCCTTACACGTTTATCGGTGTTCTTCCGAACTGGACCCGTAGACACGGGTTCGACGTAACCGTTCCTAACCGAACGACGTCACGTCAACCGTCTACTATTTTATAAACGTATATTACCGCGGCGTCTCGATACCGTTTTGGTCAACACATTACTGACGTAACTAAAAAAAAAAAAATCACTCGCACTCGCGGAATAGTTTACTTAACAAGAACAGCCCTGTGCCTATCCAAACGAAACTCAACATACTCAAACTATACATATTCCTCTCTCCCCCCATCCTCGCGTATGCTGGATTCTCTTGAGCGCCCTTCGTCGGTCCCTCACAGTGGAAACGCGTCGAAGCCGTCCAGAACATCGGTATCCGTCGAAAATTCGATCCTTTTAAAATCGACAAAATTCAACGCGATCCAAGAATATATTCAAACTCAATCCAAAGCGACGTTCTACGAAAATTCTTTTTCCAACCACGATCGTGTCCTCGGTAAAACGTACCCTCCGACAACCATTGAGCCACAGACCGAAACCGTACCCAATAATTTGGACAAACTGACTAAAAACTACTAACCAACTGCGTCACTTCCATTAGCGCTGGCAAAGGCGTACAGTGAACGGTTTAACCATCCCGAGCAAAGCATAGCGAAGCAGTCTCGATACGGTTCGATGGGGACGGGCGGAATCGTTTGGATAGGTCGAACAGCGTGCGTTTCCTCCAACGTCGTCGCCGCGAAACGTTTTTTAACGATTTTCGTCTATCACGAAGGGGGCAATTGTGCGTGTACAATTGTGTGCGTATAATACGACGTTATAGTTAGGGCGTGTGAGAATTTCCGATTGAAATGTTTACGAGAAATGTGCCGGAGGTCGGGACGATACGCCGTGGAAATGCGACGATAACTATATTATATGTATAATTACGACGGGAACGTGATAATATGCGTTTCGGGCTTCGGGTATTGTGTTTACGCGCGCGCACGGTCGGCCGTGTAACGTACGCGATACGATTATTCGGCGATTAACACATCCGCAATTTCGGTGGTCCGCGCCAATGACCGTATTTAAACGTCGTACGGGCCACGGTCTATGATGTGACCCACCGCCGCCGACTCGTGGTGTCCGCGTGACACCATCGTGTCCGGCTAACTCGTCGATTCAATCGCCCGAATCGGTCGGCGGACCGGGCGTGAATCATCGCCACGGCGGACGCAAATCGAACGGCGGCGCGTAACCGGAGGACCGAACGAAAAAACGCGCCGTAGGAAACGGGCGCGTGCCGAGCGCGGCGATATATTATTCGCACCGTCGATAGATGTAATCGTATCGTAAACGAACGTGGCCCGGACGCGACGTTCCGGTTTTCTGGCGTCGTTTTCAATAACGAAATTCAAAACACCACGGCGACATTCTATAATCGTTTGTAAAACTGTTGACCGTCCGTAAACGGACGTAGAAAGGTTACGTTTTAGCTGCCCAGGTGGCATTTCCACCGGGATTATTATCCGGCTATTAGGGCGACCGAAATTGTTTTCCCGCGTTCCTACCTGGATTATATATTTTTGTGGAAATCCCCCCGGTATTCGCGCCCGCGTATTATTATTTTCGGAAAAACTTCGAATTGAAACGATTACGTATTCCGTAGAAACGACGCGTTTACTGTACGCCGAGGACGTCGATGTATAATAATAATATTCGACTTATTCCCCCACCCCACGCTACCGTACTATACGAAATACCGGACGAACGGGGAACGGACGAAATCGCTTTCGAAAATAAATCGCGTCGGTCACAATCACGGTCGATTTGTATTTTTAGAATTCGATAATTTACGGCGGGAAAAGTAACGCGGATTCGGACGACCGCGTTAAAATATTCTGCGCAAGCTCGTGTTCTCATAATTTCGGTCGAATGACTTTTCGGTTTAATAATATATTAATATTAATTAATAACGTAATAACGAAACATTCAGAAACGCGTTTTATTCAATTCCTAATAACACGCGTATACTTATTATATCTAAACGAGCAATATTTGTGTGTATGTATATATATATAATCTGAAACGGTTCCAACGGTTTTCATGAAATTTAGTATGCATTCGAGGGCGATAAATCGATCTTGCGAAATTTAATTTTTACTTTTTCACTTTTTGTCATATAAACATCGAAAACGAAAAATATTCGTTCGAACGGTTAAAATTGTCGTGGACATTCCGTCTTTATACCAAATATGCGTACGGCGATAATCTTGTGTAATTAGATTTACGATATAAATTTAATGGCCGTCGTGAAAGCAATTTTTCAAAATTCGTAGTTTTTCGACGTTTTTGACGGGTTACAACCGTTATTGATCCTCGAATCGGGGCTCATATTTAAAGTCTCGACGAGACGAATCCAACGACGTAAACAAAACGCGAATCATTAAAAAATTGACGGAGTTATGCGTGTTCGAACTTTCACTTTTGCCATATAAACGTGGAAAACGAAAACAATTTAGTTAGAAAAAAAAAATACCGAGCAAAGCTCGGTCACCCGATATTATATATATATATATATATATATATATATATATACACGTATATTTATCGTTCATTTGCCTGGTATTTTAAAAAAAAAACATTAAAGCTCTTCACCGGCACCGTTGGCTCTATATTATATAACATTTTATAACGCGCTTAATTCGTTCGACGTGTCGATTCTCCAATTATCTCTGGCTACTGCTAAAACGTAAAAAAATTTCAGATTATGCCCTAGCGTAAATAAATATCGACCGAAAAAAAGTCAATTATAACGTCGTGATCGACAAAATTATAGGTACACCGAAGTACGAGTACAAAATAACGAACGAAAAAATCTATTTGGCGAAACGTCGACGTCAAAGGGACGCTAATTACAAAATCGGAATTCGTTTAGTTTTAATTACGAACGAACAAACGCGCGTGTTTTCGAAACGTTCACGCTTTTTCGACGAGCGAATATTTATTATAATCGCGCCGTAATAGTTTCGGACCGGACAAGAACGTGACGTGGAACGTAAACGGATTTTTGAGCCTTTGATGTCCGTCGAAGTACCGAATACTCGATTAATATTATTTGGTAATTATACACGAGCCTCGATAACACGTTACGTTGAATAAACGAAAAACGCGCGTAAAATTCAAACGAATAATTTCGCAACGTGTACGAACACACGCGGGAATATGTACAATAATAACCGTAGCCGATTTCCACTGGACACCAAACGGATTGTTTCGAAAGCATTTTCGTTTTTTTTTTTTTTTTGTTACGTGCGCGCGCACAAATATATATATACATATACGTACGTACTTTATCGGTTGATCGAAATAACGTGTGTGCGTGTCATGTAACGCGAGCCAACCTCGCGCTAAGGCGCTGCTCGATTTATCTGAAAATTACGTTCGAATAAGTCAAACACAAAGTCGGATGGTAAAACGCGTTTCATTTACTCGTTTTTATCTAAACAACGTGTCCGTACGCGTTTCGAGCGAAACGCGCGCGCGCCACGGATTTTTTTCATAACGGTTTTCTGGCCGGACAATTTACCGACGGAAAGGCCAAAACCGCCCGTCATTTGCGGAGCCTCACGACCTCGATAATTATTGAAGAAATACGAAATTCGGCAATCGACACGGCGCGCCAACATCGTCCGCGAACCTATAGAACTTATATACCGAACGTTAGTCCGCTCGTCGTATACGGCTTTCCCGAAGTGCGTACGAGGAGCGCGTATTATTCGCGTTTACGGATTTTTTAAGAAAATATCGTTTCTTCTTTTGTTCGTAGCCGCGAAAATTGTATCGTTTTCGTTCATTACGCCGCGTATAAGACGAAATTACGCGACGATTCGAACACAAATAATTACCGTAAATCCCGTTTCAACATTGCGCGCGCGTGCACTTCGTCGGCTAGTTACGAACAAATTGGATACGCCCGTCGTTATTCCGCTTTCTGTAGTAAAAAACGTCTTGGCCGAGTAACGGCCCTTATTTTTTTTATTAAATTTAAACGCAATTACAACGCCGTCCGGATAACGATGTTCGTGTTCTCTACGTGTTTAAGGTTATCCGTGTATCGGCCCATTCCGAAGCGTCTGTCGACAATTTTTCACGACGAAACTATAGGCTTCCAATGATCGGTACTTTGACAGCACCGCCGCAATTAGCGTACTCGTCGTCGCGTGCGCACGTCTACGACGTTCTTCCCGAGTCCGATATTTGTCAACGACAATAATTGTTTTAACCGTTAGTTTTCGATAGAGTTCCCCGGCTCACCCAACCCACTTCGACGGGTTTCGCGAAATGTCGTCCGCGCCAAAGGTATTATTCTTCGTCCGCGAAACCAAAACAACCCACCCGTCCCAACAGACACGGCCGTCCCGTTGTTTCTTTTTGCCGGCGTATTACCATAATACATTGTTATTAATAAACGTTCCGAAAATCAAAGAGCCAAACACGTCGTAGTCGTCCTTCGCGCCGTCGTCATGTTTTATTCACGTCGTTATATAGTTTCGGAAAAAAACAAACGCGCGCATTATATATATACCGTACTTACATAACGTAGACGCCGACACGCGTTATCGAAAATTGTTCGCGCACGTATTTATAATAAAAATAATATCGGGCGGGGAAATAATGAATATTTTATTAATAAAAAAAAAAACGCGCTCCCGGTTTTTCCGATACATTATAATAATACGTCGTTGTCTCCCTTCCCCCCCACCGTCCCCTATCCCGCCACTCGAAAACGTTTCCAGCGGTCCGGCGCGGCGAAAATCTTCGCGCCGCGATGAAACAACACTCGACCCGCCCCGCCCCGGCCGCCGTCGTTACGTATTCAAATTCCGGTCGGTCGCGAGAACGTAAATATTTATCGGCGACAATTTGCCCGAGACGTAATTTTATTTCCTCGCTCGGACCGATTTTCGGGGTTATTCGCCGAGTTTTTTTCGCCGTTCGTTTACTTTTCGTCGTCGTTATTATTATTAAACTCCGTCTCGTCTAACGGATATTTTCGTCGACGTTCGAGACGACGGTCGGGACGTCGCGCGGCTTTTCACGGAAACGTCTACGCGTCTGTTTGTGTGCCGCACTTTTCTCGGGTTATAAAAAATTAGCCGCCCTAAGGGGTTCGGAGCCAAGGCGCTTTCCCAATTTTTTTTTCAAATCGAATTCCGAGATATATATATAATTCTACTCGATTATTCGTTATGACGTATATATATACTGTCACCGGGCGGCACGGAACCGTGAGTGGAAAAAACGCGTTTTACTTACGGACATTTCTGACGTCGTCGCGTTTTCCCCCTACGACGGAGACGACACGACGCGAAAATCACGTCAATTTTACGGTGTCGCGGCGCAGAACACGACGGGACTTCGATCCCATTCCGTCACTCGCGCCCTTTCCGCGGCTATCGGCGGGCAATTTTCGTATAACGCTCGAACGCCCGTTTACGCGTAGTTATTCTATACGGTTTTCCGTTTTTCATTCTCGCGCCATAAATCGACCGTTTCGCCGCCGCCGCCGCCGCCGCCGCCATCGTCGCCGTTGAGGGGTCGAAACCGCCCACGAATAAACGTTATTACGACGGTTTTATATAAATAACGATAACGATAATAACGCGAATATTTATAAGGGCGTGTGTGTGCGCGCGCGAGGTGATGTACGGCCAGGAATTAATACGCGCGGTTGGGCTGAACTATATTCAATTTTGGAGTGTCGTTGACGTTTTCACTGTGCGCGCGCGGACGTACTCGAAATTACTCGTGGCCACGACCTGCTGGTTAGTGAACGAACGCGGACGAAAAAACGTAAAAACACTCTAAAAATCCGGAGACGCACGCGGTTCGTACATTCGAGTGCGGACGACCGGTGAGCAATCGCGATTGACCGCTAACCGTTTTTATTTCGCTTTTATTACCGGAATGATATCGCGCGCATACAACCGGGCAAATTGTAGCGCACGTTTTTCGAATAAACAGCGTCCGCGCGATTTTCGTACATACAACGAATTTCGATTTTCCGCTCGACATATTTGCGCGACCGGACGACGTTAATTAAAAAATAACTAACAATTTCGAATGGTTATTCGTCCCGGACAGTAAATCAATTAACGGTATATTCCCGCCATTTTCGTACGAGAACAAATTTCGACACCGGTGTTTACGATATTCGAATTACGTACGTAACAAACGGTCTCGACGTATTTTCCGAGTGCCGATTTTATCGTATTGATTGCCGCCAATATTCACACTATTGTTGTATTCATAATGTTCACCGACGATTTTTTCCATGTCATTGTCTCGTAGAGAATTTAGGTAGACGTTTGTGAAAGGAACCCACATCGTGTACAACCGTCGCGACAAATGTCGGTGGTCGGATCAATTACCGCGTGCACTTTCGCCCGAAACCCATTGCGTCACTGCCGTACGCCCCAGACGCGGTTTATAGAACGCAAACTGTTTGACAACGCGTTTTGCCTTATCGGCGTGTTTCGGTACTGAACTTTGGCGTCGACGTCCATTAACATTTTTACGGCCGTTTCGTCTCGTACCGCGCCAGGCCGGGACTTGATCAAAACGTAGTATAAACGGTTTCCATCCCCGTGTGATCGGCTACGGTAACAAGATAGCGAAAACAACCGTTGCGGGTCGACCGAAATTGGAATAGTCAAATTAGCGATCGATCGTCCTGCTCTCTTTCCCAACCCCTGTCTACCGATTAGTTCAATATTATATATTCCGGCAGAGCGTCGAAAAACGGCTCTACGCCGTTAGTATTACGAAAAAATCGAATATTACGTAGCGAGAGCTCGTAGAGACGGGCCGGTCTGTGTGTGTGTGTGTGTGTGTGTCGGGTGGGGTGAGGTGGAGTTTAAGCGCACGTTAAGTCTGGCAAAGAGACGAATACGTGGAAATGAATAAATAACGTCGACGACGTGTTGTTGTTGGCTTTCGACGTGGCACAATGAAATATGTACGAAATACGGAACGCAATAATAATAATAATAATAATTATTAGTAAATCGGTTGGATGACTTCCAAAGCGGTGGGCGCTGCGCTGCGCAAAACAATGTCGTTGTTATCCTTATGTGCCGGGGGACGCCGAAACAGCGCGTGTATTGTTTCCGAAATTTCTTTGTCGAAAGATTAGTACAAAAACATATTCTCGGGAACACGTTACCCGACGGTTACCGAACCGGAAGCAAAACGCTTTGAATCCGTATCGATTCTCGGAACGATTCCGCGCTCAAAGGCTCTCGAAAACGACGTTTATTTTTCCGGTCCGACATTCGCCTCGTACAAGGGCGGGCGGCCGGATCGCGAAAAACGCCGGGATTTTAATTTAACAACGAGTACGCGGACCACGTCGCATATTACAACTCCGTCCGCATACTCTCCTCCTCCGGACGACATCCAATTGTCCGTTCGAGTTCCGTCGCCAAATCTCCTCTACACCTCGAAACCGTCGTTCTGTAGGCGCGAATTCCGGCTAAGGGGAAAATCGCGCGAGGCCCCAATATCAGGAGGATATTGCCGGGGATCACGGGTATTGTTCTATCAGCCCGAAATTCACGCGTCGACGATCGCGCTAGCGCATCGCCGTGCTGAAGTAACCCGGGGGGGAATCTGTTCGTCATTTTTTCAGCGCGGTTTTCGCGAATATTCCCTCGCGAGTATCAACAGAGTACCCGATCGATTTGCTTGTCTCTGGGGTATAAATCATTGCTGGACAATACCTTCAATATCAGTGAAGACATGATCGGCTTTGCTTTACCGTTTGATATCGCTTGTCGAGTTTTCGTTGGCCGTGGGGAACATTTTGTTTTGAGACGACTGGACTTTCGTTTCCGGATCCTACTCGTAAACTCATCCCGTCTCGTCACTTGTGACGATATTTTCTTTTTCGTTAGGAAATTCGGATCGTCAGAAGAATTTTTAAGATCTTGATAAATCCTCAAAGCGTTTTCCCTTCGTTCCAGCGTCAACAACCGCGAAACAAATTTGGCAGCGTCCCTTGTCCTTTGTAAATCTACCGTCGATTCGATAACAAAACCCAACCATACGGTCTTTCTCGTCTGCCAACTCAGGAACGGTTTAATCGTTTCGCATTTTTTCACAAATTGTCGTTACAACGTTATCGTTTCTGGGTGTTTGACCGTCTTTCAGAACGTGAATCACTTTCAGTTGACCGCTGACCACGTACGGAAACCTTTAAATCAATCGAAAGTCTCTGTACGACTTCGGGAATCATCCCAAAAAACGATTTTTGATAACTTTGTACGTTTAGTTGCGCGTTTACTCAGTTTCAAACAAAATTTGACACACACATACACACACACACACACACACACACGCACACAAACGCGTTGTTCATTAATTTCGTGACTATCGAAAACACCGAAACGTATGTAACTTTAAACCGACATAGGATTCACTCGGGGCATGCACCTTTTTAAACGTTTAAAGCAATTTTATGTCTAAATTAGTCGTACTAACATTTGTCCGGGTACTTTATTGAACGGATCTCGTATACATGCCGCATATAATACGAATACGGTGTGACGTGTACTCGCGTTTATTTATAACTTATATTATAAATCAAATACGAAATCTACACGCGCCGGTGTAGACGTTATTTCGGGATGAAAAATGTCGCACTCGTCCCCCGTCCTTCGGAAACCGGACGATATTCTGTTGCCAGAGTACCGTTTTCGTCGATTACTTTTCGAGAATTCCATTTTTTGTCCCTCCTTTAGAATGGTATCTAATTCACTTTGGTGGTCGGATTTTCTCACGCGGTTCAATCGATCATTCTTTTCTAGATAATTCTAATCGCCCTATGCGTGTGCGCCGCTTTGGCTCGTCCGGAGGACGCCAAAGCCGAGAAGAAACCGAACGCGGCCGCGACGGCGCCGACGACCGCCCCGAAGCGAATCACATCGGTCGGCGAAGACGGCGGCGCCCAACGGGATTCGTCCATTCCGAACGTGAGCGAAGAGACACTGGACAAAGCGCTCGGCGACCGTAGATTCGTGCAAAGACAGCTCAAGTGCGCGACCGGCGAAGGACCGTGCGATCCCATCGGCAGGAAAATCAAAGGTCGGTGGGAAAATCGTCGATGTTTAGCGACGTCGCGATACATTTATAAATAATTGCCAGCCTTATCAAGCGTTGCCGGTGTTTAAGAGACGATTTCGATAAAATTAACAATAATTTAACGTCATCGCGATTTGTACGTTCGGTCGTTTAAAGGGCATCGACGACAAAACAAATCGACCGACCGTTTTCCCTCTTTCCGGCGAATTGGCCGCAGCGTCAGACGACGGCGCCGCAAATACGATACGCTTTCCGATTTGTGCTTGGTCAGTTGCGCGTATATTACGTAAGTTTTCTCTGTTCCTCCGGGCGCAGTTTAAGCGATATTCATTTCCGGCTTTCTCCCGACGTTCGTGAACGTACGATCAAATGCGGTCAGTAGTTCCGCGTTCTATAGCCCGATTCCAGTGCGTTCGGAGGTTTTCTTAAAAGTCGCGTTACACGTATCTCACAAATACCCGGTCTGCACTTTGATGAACATCGATCGGTCCGAAATAGGAACGAGGAAGTCCTAATTCCGTAAAAAACCTTACGCACTGTCGGAGTAGACGATCGCGCTATTATTGGCGTACAATCGAGTTATCGAGAGTTTTAGAATGGAAAGAGACCATAAACGTAATGAATACGTTCGAAAAATGACGCGCAATACCGCGTTAGAACATTTTTCTTCGAGAAAATATTTCGCTTCGGTTAGTTATTTATTACAATAGTTTTATCGCAGTCGATTGATAACGTTTGGCGTAGAACTCTTTTTTTCTTCCTAATCCGTTTAAGTTGTCCGCTCCAAGTTCGCAAGTTTCGTGATTATTGTTTGCTATGCTCGTAACGTAGGCGTTTATATATCATGTCGGAAAAAAGACTAATTTACGTTAAAATCGGTTTATAATAACGGTACGATAAAATACAATCTATTCGCCTAGGGGTTTTTGAATATATACGGCTCAGGAACGAGAAAACGAAACGGTATTGGGCCAACGGCGACGCGCAAATTTGAAAGTCCGATAAAAAAACCCGGCGTCGTCGATACGTTATATTATACTCGGAAACCGTTTAGACTAGTCGCGTTGAATATTAGCGATCGGGCCCGTTGAAAGACGGGTAAACGACGTCGAACGAATCGCGCGGAAATCCTGTTTGAAATCTAACGTTCGACCGCGAATGGTGGTCGTCCGGTGGCCGTCAACGTCCGCGCCGGCGTCATTCGCACACTGTTTAAGCGATTTAAGCGGTTCGTTTTTTACACGTTTTCAACTGTATCTCTGTTTCCAGCTCACGCCCCGTTGGTGATGCGCGGCATGTGCGTCAAGTGTACGCAAACGGAAATCAAACAGGTCCAGCGCGTCCTGTCGCACATACAAAAGAACTATCCCAAAGAGTACGCAAAGATGCTCAAACAGTACCAGAGCGGATGAGCGTCGTTTTATATCGTCGATCACGGCAGCGTTTACTGTACACCATCTCGGCCGTCTCCGGTGAAAATTATATTATATAATATTGTGTTATATAATAAACATTTATCATTATTATATATTTTAAATAATTAGGGTTAGGTCACGTTTATGTCCAATCAAAAATAAATAAATACGTAAAACGGAAAAAAAAATTAAAGTTCGCGTCAACAAAAAAAAAAAAATAAAAAAAAAAAAATTACGAAAAATGTAAAAAGCGAACGAACCGACCGATCAAATCGTCGTTATATTGTTTGTCGTTTTTTATGTAAAACATAATACCAATCTACGCGCGTGATTTTGAAAAGCGTATGTTGTTCCGGTTTTGTTCTTAGTTGGACCACACGCGAAAAATCGAACGCGTGTTACCCATGTAGTGTATCGAAAAAAAGGCCGAGCGTTGTTTTCGTAATTTCTAACTCGCGTCGTCGATATTGATTCGAACGACGAGAATAGTTCCAACGAGAACTCGACTGGTACGTCGTCAACGAACGGATATTACCGAAAACCCAAACGTTCGTTTCTTCCGAAACATTCGAAAATACCGTTCTCCATTCGCAATAAAAAGTAAAATTTGATCGTAACACGACGCGCCCGACGCGTAAAATGTACACGCCAAGGTCATAAACGTCCTAACTTCGATAGTATCAAAGGATTAAATGCATCTCGCTTAGCTCGGCAAACGTCGGAGCGTTCGCCGTACTTTATTATTACGCGTGTATTTTTTTTTGTAGTATTATTATTATTAGTTTGTATTTTACGCGAATAAACGACTGAACGTACGTATATAGGTGTAATTATTTTACGAACGGGAAATCGCCGTCGTTTTTGTCGCGGTTCTATACGAATGGTGTATATATACTTGCGGTATCCTATGTAGCGTGCCCTACGTAAAGCGGTGAATTACCGCTGTGCGCGCTATTCGTGTGTTCGTGAAATTCATCTCGTACAAAAGGCCCGAGTATTTCGCCGGAATACGGAACGTAAAACGCCAAATACCGTTTACGGTATCTAGAAATAGCGATTTGTGATTGGACGGTATATATATATATATATCGACACGTCGATATCGCAGTCGTCTAAGAAATTTTCAATTTCGAATTTTCTTCGTATTTCGCTCGTCTTCTACCTTTTCCCGCTCGCCGAGGGTATACCGAATGTCTCGACCGTTTTAACGACGAGCAGACGCGTCGATTTTTTCGTTATTGTCGATTGTCGTTACGGGGGTAGAGATAGTCAACGGTATATTCGAACGCGCGTTGTCGTCACGTGGTCGGCTCGCTTATTCGACCAATTGCGCGTGGAACGGTTGGGGGATAGTTAAAATCGGACGCGATTATTTATTCGAGAATTACGGGCGAAAATACACTTGGCAATAGCCCGACGGAAGCCGCGCAAATCGTAACGAATTCGCTAGTCGAACACAAATGTACCGAATTCTATTGGATCGGTAGTATGGTTACTAGCGCAATAGTGAATTTTCGTCTGTAAGAAATGCCAGAATAAATAAATATTCGCTTAAAAAGAGGTAGTATTTAGAACTTACGGAAATCCGCGATACATTAGTAATGGCCGGGCGACGTTTGGAACTCGAACGGATAAGTTCATTCGACGAATGTACGTGCTACGTTAAAAGTTACTCGCGTTTTAACTTTTCGAAAGTCACTCGGCCAGGGTTGTCCGATTAACTTCAAAAATATTAGCGCGAACACTAAGTTCTCTTCCGGGCGTCCAAACACGGTACGTACGTATCGTTGTTCCGCGTTTCGGTTATCGAATACTCCGTGTCAATAATATTGCGGCGACGTCGTTCATTAGGACCCGTCGTTCGTCCGTTCGATTCGCCGACGTCGTGAAAAAACGTAAACGGCCGTCGGGAGTTAATTTTCGAAAAAATCGCCGCGTTCGGTTACTAAACTTTTCGCCATACGTTCGTTAATAACGGCTAGTCAATTCCGTTGGCTCGCGGTACCGTACAGAGACTTCCGTGCGCGTATACGCAGTTCATACGCGCGTAATGACGCGACGAAAATTGACCGGCGACGGTACCGCGCGCACGCTGTTACTCGACTCTTTCTTGACCGTAAACGCGGTGGTTACACACGGGAACCGGGACGAAACGAGGCAACAACGGTGGTAAACGTATACCGTACGGGCGCGTCGTTAATAATATCGAACCCTCCCCCCTTATGGGACTGCGTGGCGGACCTCGACGACTTGACGTTGGCGCGTTCATTCGACGACGATATGTACCGCGGCACGCCGTCGGTTTGCACACGCGCCGTATTCACGAGGCTTCGGGTAAATAACGTACGGTCGGCGTAATATACGATATTATTACGCGCGGTTATATAACCTAACCGCGTTCGTTTGGACGCCGATATTTGAACAACCGACCGTACCGCCGTCGGTTTCGACCGTCCGCCGCTGTAAATCGCGCCCGACCGTTCCACGGAGTTCGTCACGTACCGGACCACACCGTACCCGTGTGTGTACGGACGAACACCAATCGAACCAAGCTACGTCGTACCGGACACATTGGCCTCTCCGTATTGTACGTATTACGTACGCGTCATTGTGTTTCGACGACGTTAGTTCTCTCTTCGAAACTGGCCGAATGTCGCCGACCCACGTGCCCGGCTTCTTCACATTTCCGTGCCCCCCCCGTTTGTTGCGTCTCGACCATTTTCGTATTTGTGTATCGGCTACACCAGCGTTTCCCAACTTCTTTTACTTACGGAACCCTTGCAGGAGCTTGAACATTTTGAGGAACCCCTTTTATAGGAACCTTGATATTTTATCATAGGATAAAGGAAACTAAAAATAATTTGTATATTTTCCCAAATTTCTCACGGAACCCTTGACGCCGGCTCACGGAACCCTTAGGTTCCGCGAAACACCAGTTGGGAAACGCTGGGCTACACTGCTCCTACGTTTCCCCTTCGCGATTACACATATTCATTCCAACGAGTCGTTGTCGTCCGCGCCCCGCGTTACCGTTATCGGCGTAGACGTCCTCGTTTTCAAATCGTCGAATTCACGAGTATTATTTCGGTAACGACGACGGACGCTCGCGCCGCGAATAATACCGCGCGTCCACGTAATTCTCAGACTTTTTCAGGCATTCTCAAGCACGGGTTTTTTTTCTAGTCGTCAGTTCAGCGTAACGTCCCTATCGTAGCTGCATTCTTAGCGGTGCGTGAACAATTACACGATCGGACGACAATCGCGTCGACTACGTTTGAAAAATATATCCCGTTCACGACGGCGAACGGACGGGCGAAAATAACGAGATAATTAAAATCGTCTCGGGTTCCCGGAGCGTAAACGGTTCCGTCAAGTCGTCGTTGACGTCACGAGTTTGTTCGACAGAAGTCAGCACAATTTTAACCAGTTAAGATGATTATGCCGTATATAGAGTCGTTTTTCGCGTATAATAAAAGAACAATTTGCTTCCGATCCCTATGACCGATTTAGTCGCGTCGACGGATCCGTTAGTATTCGCGGATTGTTATTTACGTCATTCCCTTCCACATCCCCCCCCCCATCATCGTCTCACGATCGTCGGACAGAAGAAACCGGAAAACGCGACCACGGGCGCCGGCACGCTAATTCCCGAAAATAAATCGAAACCCTTTAAGGGAAACTCGTACGCCGGGGCGTAATTTACGAGCGCCGTTGAATTTCGGTAGGGCGAACATATTTGCGATTTGTTAACAGCGGAGCCGCGATGTACAATCCATCGTGATTTACCGGCGAATTATATTCGTGGCTTTTGCGTTATCGGGTGCCGCAGCGACTCGTCCGAAGTGTAGCGTAACATCACTTTCCACTTTAAAATTACCGTTAGCGGTCCCACTTATGCGATTAGCCATTCGTTCGGTACGTAAAAACGGCGCGTGTATCTGCGTCAATTTGTTTTGCCGTCGATCTTCCGCGTTTTTTCGATCGTCAAGTGTAACGGTCTAATGACCCGGCCAATATAACTCGCGAGGTTGAACTACCGTTTCATATTGACAAAATCGCCCGTTAAATCTAAGAAACGTGGACGGAACGTTTTTATATTATATATATATATATAACTATGGTCTGTGTATATAATATAATCGCTTATCGACTGTTGCGAGGCGAAAAGGCGGAAACGTAAAAAACGCGGCTAACGAATTTTTCGTGCGGGACCGTTTAATTAAAAACACGTTCGATTTGGACGCTCGAGACGACAAACCGGGTACATATTGGATAATTAACGTACGTATTATTCTCGATGGTTAGATAGGGAATCGTTCGGGGAAAGCCGAAAAATGAACGGTAATAACTAAATAACTAATAACCGAGTTAATTTTATAATAAAATAGTTTTACCGTCTAATCGAATTCGGAAAACGGTTCTTAATCGAACTAAACGCGTCGGAACGTAACGGGAAACGTTAAAATTAGTTTTCAGTTCGAAAATAGCGAAATTTACGATAGATTTACGATAAAACCATGGCGCTAAACAAGCGACCGTCTATTTTTGTCCAACGTAATCAGTAACTGCGTGGCGGTAACGAGTCACTTAACGTCACGTACGATCACAATTTCGAAATGAAATTGAAAAATACGATCGCGTCTAATTTGTAAACGTAGACATCGGCGTAGGGTACGAGTGCTTTTTTCGCGTTTTTAACATTTCACTCTCGTTTACAGTATTTCGTTCGGTCTATTTCTACGCGTATCTATTGGCGTCCTATTCTCATTTGTCCGTGGACACCGCCGACACACGTTCTATCGTATCGTTCGTGACGCATGGAAGCGATAATTTTATTTTCGGTAGATCTCAACGCGCCCGTTTCGGACGAACATTTCGAACACTGTACGTACGTATGGGTGTTAAAGCGTTTCCGAATATGATAAACACAACGATGGCCGTGGGAGGGGATGTCCCGTACGATTTACCCGCCGACGTACGCCCGATTTGTTCGGACCGAAAACGTTTATTATTGCTCGAGCAGCGTTGTATTTAGGCCGGGCGCACACCGAAAGAGCAAAACTGTTCCGAGCTGGTCGAAACATATTGTTTCAAACAGCTCCGAACAAATTTCATTCATACTGATAAAACAAAACCAAACAAGACAAAATAATTTCCTACTCATTTTT
>JAIPRN010003467.1:0-21199 GCA_025469175.1 Geopemphigus sp. TES_GeoC_2020 | reverse complement strand
AAAAAGAAAAAAAAAAAAAAAAAGAAAACAAAAAAAAAAAAAAAAAAAAACGCCGTCTCCGAACGTAATTAGCTCACCAGTAGAATACGAACGTATTTACGTAATTGGGCCACACGCCGTGCGCGTAACGCGAAAAATAAAAAAAAAAAACGAAAAAAAATAAACGCGAAAAAAACCGAAACCGTTTGAAAAATAAACAGCGTTCGTTATTAATCGCCATCGTTCAGATTTCGCGTACGATCAATTTCAGACGTTGGCGCCCGCGAAATTCGTATAAACGAAACGGTGGCGACGTGGTCGGCGAACAGAATAAAAGGATATCGCCGGAATACGCGAGATACGGTAGTCATTAAACGGCCGTAACCAGCGTTCGCTTTCGAAACGCGTTAAATGCCGACGGATCGGGACGGATTCCGTTATGATACGCGCGCGCGTTTAACGTTTTTCGACTATTTCGAGCGGCGTCATTATTAGTTGTCATCCGGTACCCACGTAGGACTGTATATATATACGTAACGACGAACTTTCGATAAATGAAAACTAACGCGCGCTTAAACGTATACTTCGGTGTACCAACGGTGTCGTATATTTACCGAACATACGAAAAATTAGTCGTCGGCTTATCGGTTACGTAACGACCCTATTTTTAATTACCCGCGAACATTCCGCCGTACAAGCGCGCGCGCGCGGTACGATATCTTATCTTACCGATAGTTTCTTTAAAATAGGCCCCGCCGAATAGGAAAATTTTGAATCGCGCCAAAGAATCCGAACGCGCGTATTATATAACGGACTTCTTCTCAAAAATATCGTACGAAATACGTAATTCGTTTTTTTTTTTTTATTCGGTAAAAACTACGACACGACCGGCCCAGTCGGCTCTCGTTGACGTAAACGAAAAACCCCGACTTTCTAACCAAATTCGAAAATATCGCGCCAACGACGACGAGCGTTCGGGTCGTGTCGCGTACCGTGAAAAAAAAAGCGGTCTCCCATTCGAAAACGGTTTTTATTTTCGCGATTTTCGTTGTCGCCTGAAAGTGGCGGGTTTTTGAACGATTTTCCAAACTAAAAACTTACTTAAATAAACAGCGACGTACCGTTACGTAATAAAACGGATGTTCGTCGAAAACGCGAAGTTTGGTCGTTTAAAAATATTTTATCGTGTCGTCGATTTTTCGGCAAACTTATAATTGACGAAATTTTCGTTCCGATTCACCGTCGAAAAACTGTAAATTGTCACTTACAACAGTTTACCGTCCAATAACGAAACATCGATATACGTATATAACTTATTTTCTGCTGATGTGTCGTACACTTAAAAAAGTTTGAACTGCGAAAAAGAAATATTTTATGTAGGTACGTTGTTTGCACACATATATATATATACGTACAACGGTTAACAAGAAATTTTTAGTTATTTTAGGTCCTATAAATTTTTAGTATTAAAGTTACCGCTACGAAATAAATTTCGAATAGAAAGTTCGAATTTATAAAAACGTCGTCTAATATATAGCGCAGTAACATCGCGTTGTATAAATTGGTGCGTTATAACGCGTACAATGTCTTACTCCGAACTCGCGGTTTACATTTTTCGAAAAACTTATTTATATAACGCGTAGGGTGATCAATTTAACGTCCAACAGCCGGCACCGGCACTTTACACAGTTCTCGGCGTTTCGCCGTCAGTACTCTATTTCATACGTACCGTGCGACCATTTTCGGAATGTGTACTCGTCGAGCCTTTTGTGCGTGAAATCCGAAATAAAAGAAAAACGAAAAATTTCGGGACGCGATTTCGCCTCCTCGTGGTGCACCGTGGACGCGATGTTAAATGAAACGCTCCCCGAATAGTATATAGTTGGTTGTTACTTGTCGTCTCGCTTTGTCGCGGCCGAGTTAAGGGGAAATTTATTTTCGAGTTTTCGCGGATGGTAATTCCGGGGAGGCTCTCTTCGTGTCTCCGTACCTGAACATGTACCGTACACGGTGTTATCGAAACGCACGTCGGACGAAACGTGCGATTTAAACTAACGTACGGCCGTCAGGTGTGCGCGATAAAAAACGAAACGTAGAGATAAAGATGGTTGTGTACACCCTTTGGTCCCGCGCAGGGAGCATACATTGAGGACCGTCCGGCGTACGAAAAACGTTACGCCGATATTACGTAATAATAAGTGTACGGGCTATGGCCAAGAAAACCGGTGTCATTTTGAAATACGAAGTTTAAAAAAAAAAAGCGCTCTCGTTAGGCTCGTTTCGTTCGACAAGTTTAAACGCACGCGACGTGTTCCAAACGTTCCTTTTAATAAGAGAATTCGCGAAAACTGTTTGTCGCCCACCGGCAGTGACCCGTCGATTTCGGCTTTAGCCCAATGTCCTACGTCGGTCGTCCACCCTATGCCGGTGGTACTTAATAGTTGTCGAACACGTTATCCAACTACGGGCGAGAGTGCTTTCCAAGTATCCCCCGTTTTCCCTACGGTCGCCGAGATTTCGTATTTTTTCCGTTTAAAATCGTCGGTCGACGAAAACCGGCCGAAACGTTGAAAATAAAATGTATAAATACACACACACACACACACACGTAGTTCGAGGCGGAACTCCGAAAAATTGCAAAACTGCGAAATTCGATATACAATAAATAACGAGTTCTATACTCTTTCTCTTACACACGCACGCACACACATATATAATATATACGAGAAAAAAAATCGGCGCTTACGCCCGGGGGGAACTATCGACGTTTCGTTTATTTTTTCCTATGAACGCGCCGTTTTAGATCAAAAAATTGCGAACGTCGTGGGTGTAAGGGTTACGAGACAATGAATAGGGGGAGGAACGAGTGTAAAAAAATTGGTAAAATTCCGAAAGAATACCGTACGCGGCTGTTTTACGTTTTATGGATGACCTATACCCCAATCGTCGTATATTACCGGGACGGAAGGGGCACGTGGTTCGTTCTACGTGCGTACGTATAATATACGGGGACTGTCTAGTAAACGCAAACGTTCGCCGAAGAACGTAAAACGAAAACGAACGAACGATTTCGGACGAGTTTTTTCCTTTTTTCCCCGCGCAGTCGCCGTTGGTGAAAAAATCGCGTCGGAACGGTCGAACGGACACGAATTCGTGTACAACGAACGGTTTTCGAAGCGACTACGAGCGAACCAAAAAGGCCGATAAAACGGCGTGTCGTCGGGACGAGAAATGTCGAAAACCGAACGAGACGAACAACGGAAACGCGCGTGCGCGAACGGTTAACCCTCCCCCCCTACCCGTGTAAATCCGCGACGGGAACACCGCAACAACCACCGTTCTCGCTACCGCTGCAAGTAACATTCTCCCCATATGAGCGACGGCGGGTACGTTTAAAGACAACCGCTGGAAAAGCGGCGTGATGATTGGGGAAGAGAGAGGGAACATTTTGATTCGTATAATAAACACTCGGGCTTAAATCACTACGAGTTCGGCGGTAACCGTCCAACGTCGGGAAGCTCCGGGTCATCCAACTCGATACCCTACCGAGTGATTCACTCTCATCTCTATGTATATCCGATCGTATCCACGAAGATGTTTGTTACACGTACCGACACCCGTTTCAGTAAAAAATATATGGCGAGCCCCATCCGTCGTCGACCCGAAGTCGCGAGCTTGGAAACGAAATTCGAACGTCGATTGGCCGCGGAAATTGTCGAAATCACGGAACGTAAACGAAAACCTAACCGAGCGAACACGGACGACACGCAAAATGTTCTTCCCCCTCCCCCTCCTGAACGAGTCGGGACGTCGCGAAATAGACGACGGCGAAAAAAGGCATCGAACAAAGTCCGCCTTCCGCGAACGATATACACAAAATAACGGCGTCTTGCCGAGGATATTGTCGTAATTAGCGTACGAACGCTTATCAACCGTTCACATTTGGCCGTCGTCGCCCGCGTCTCGGCGTTCTTCCCCTCTCGCACCGTTACACGTGACGACGACGACGGACCGCGCGCCGTCGAAATCGAATTTGCCCGCCAAACCCCGTCCGGGCCGTCCGGCCAATAGGTTCGGCCGGCGGCCCGCCGTCTCGGCCAATCGGAACGTTCGGAATTGACGTCAACGGCTAAATTTAGAAAATCCGCGCGTCGTCGCGATCGCCACGGGTGGGGATGGACCGGCGGACGGCGACGACGCGCGGACGGCGTGCTCGTGTACGTTTGTTGCGCGCGGTTAGTGTATCGTGATGGTCGCGGCGTTGCGCGCGTGTTCTGCGTCTGGTTATTATTACTAACGTGTACGTACACTTTTGTCGGTTCCTGGACACCTGTCCCGCGCCGGTTTTCCGTCGCTCCGGCCAGAAACCGAAATTCGGTAAGTATCCGTTACTGTTGTACGTCCCTTCCGATCGAAAGTACCCTTTGTCGTATTGTTCGGCCCTTAACCCCCCCTCCCGCTCCCATCTAACCACCACCCATCGACCCTAATTGATTGCCCGCTTACGTCGCTATTTCCGTTATGGGCTTCGGTCGTAGAAATATTTTCGTAATTATCGTGTACGACACTAAACGGTGACCCGTGGAGGGGGTGTATGGGGGGGGGGTTATTCTTTTGGAAACCGCGAATTCCGCGTGACAAAACGATTTATACTAAACGCGTCCATAACGACGACGAAACGGCTTTTTCGAAAAAAACAAATCCGACGTATTTTCGTTCTCCTATATACATATAAGCGTATATACACGAGATTACGTCGATAATAGCACGTACGTAACGACGACGAGAAAAAAAGGATTGTCCGTATTTTCATTGACGATTGTCCAAAGTATGACCTTTTAGTATCTAATCTAAATGGAGTTCACGATAAGCGCATAAATTAGTACGCGATAACGCGTCGGGCCCGAGTATTATTTCTCTACGGTTTTTTACAGAACGCTCCGTGACGCGGAAATCGCGAACGGAAAAAAATCACCCCCCCCACCCCCGGACGGAACGGCAATTGTTTCGCGGACGTAATGTACTCGGGAATCGGCCCGCTCGTATATCGAACGAAATACGTATCGGCTCTAAATAGCGAATTATTTCGCTAGCCCGCGAACGTGCGCGTTCCTTTATTGGAGTCCGCCTTGTATAAATAACGGACGAAAAACAAAGCCCGTTATCGCCCGGCTCTACCTATTGTGTTCGATCGACGCGCGCAAACTTCGGCCCCGCCGCGTCTTAACCAGGCGCGATTCGTGCGCGCGGTTTGTTTGTTTTTTGTTTTACGCGTACAGGACGGATTCGGCGATTGTTTGGCAATGGAACGCGACCTAATATATATATATATTATATCGGTACGAAGTTCGATTTATAACCGTACAATTTGTGTCCGTATCCACGTCCCTGTCGGATATTACGAAATTTACGAGAATCGAATACGTAATTGTTTTTGAAAGACATTCGAAAACGCGCGTTCGATCAAAACGAAAAAATCGTCCTTCGATACCATCTCCGGGTATTGTTCTCGCGTCCGTACGCGACGTCTCCTTAACAACCGAAAACGTTTAAGCGAAAATTGTTTATTTTGGATACGATTGCACGTATGCGTATATAACGATCGTGGCATAAATGTATAGATCGTTTCGTTTTACGCAAAAAAAAAAGCGAACGAAACGGTCGTGTTATTCTTACGCAAAAAAAGCGAACGAAACGGCCGTTTTATTTTTACGTTTGCTCTTGCGTATAACAGCCACGGTGGTTTCGAATACGAATGTTTCGTCCGTTCGTCACAAATCGAACCCAACACCTCCGATGGCGCGCGAATTTTACGGAACCAACAGTTTACTTACACGCGTAACGATTTTATGTTGGACAATATACCGCGCGCGTTACGCGTAACATGTTCGACCCGAACGCCCTATAATTATGTTGTTCGCCGTTAAACGATGCACAATAACGACAATCCGGACTTGTAAACAAACGTCTTATCTATTCACCAATAATATTATCCAATCGTATTGATTAGATAAAACTTAAGTTCGTTTACTTTTTTTTCTAAGTATATATATATATATATATATGTATAACGTATTTAAACATTATAGCGTGGGAACATAAATGTATACCTAACCTATATACGCGTTTATCTAGAATCGCCAAAACGACGTGTCCACCGCCTAAACTCGCTGTTCGTGTCCAGTGCCGGGGTGGCGGCACTCCGTTTCCGCTGCCGACCGCGGTAACAATTATAGCGAAAATACGTTCCCCGACGCTTTTTATTCCGGCGACATTCCATCCGCCATTTTCGTCGTGTACGGGCGAAAAAACCAAACGAACGTCCCACGAGACCGCCGCCCAGATCGAACAATCACGCGACATCGAAAAACGCCGTGTTTCCAGTAACCGCGTTCGTGGGCTAGCGGCGGCTATCGTTGTTTACGATATACCCGCGATCGGGACGGGGCCGTCGGCGACGCAATACGTGAAACGTTCTCATTCGTATTACGCTCGCGTTGTTCGTTTCGGTTCGTAAGTTTCGGCCAGTGTTCGTAATTTCGCGGAAATAGAAATTCCACCGGGTCGGCCGCCGATTGACCGTGTACAATTAACGAAGAAATCGGCGAGTTCGTCGTAATACGCCAAGTGGTCCACGATTCGTAAACGAGCGAAAAAAAAACGCCCGCCGTTTCAAGAACCGTCGGTAAACCGATAACGGGTAAAAAAAGTATTTATACGAAAAATTGGAGATTCTCCTCCACATTTATTCAATAATATATAGATATCGAATTATCTTATCTCTATATGCGCGAGCGTAACAGTCCATGTATATAATAATTGCCAGCGTACGTACCGGTGTGTAGTGTGTTACGCGCGTTTGTTGGGTAATTCGATTTAACGAACGCCGACGGTAATTACGGGTCGATAAATAGACGCGAATTTGACGGTAAATTACCGTCGGCGCCACTCGGTGTTATCACGGCTATTAGTTTAATAATCGTTGGAAATCCGCGGCCGACTAATTTCTTTGGAAATATCTCGGCCGGCGTTCCGCCCGCGTCAATAATGGCGCCGCCACGTACGTAACGTGTACGTTTTCCAATTTCGAATACCAAAACGGAAAACGTGTACTTGGAAACTTCCTATAATCGTTATCGATCGTTGTGATAATTATGCCGTACGTACGAGCTACGATATATTACGACGTACGCGAGCGTGTCGAACAAACGAAAAACAATTATTTTTCAAAAAAATCCGTTCGCCGCGGCGATCCATGTCTTTCGGAAATGTACGCGTTGTACGCGACTAGCGTAGAAATTCTTCGGTTTTTCGTCTCGATCGGAAAGGATTTTTAATAATATATGAACGTATAAATTCGCATAAAATACTAACCGTATACACATATTCGTTTTGTTTTTTACGTACTCGGTACTTATTAACTCGATTTTTATATTCGCTAAATACGAAAAAACGGTTCGAATACAAAACGCCACGTTTAAATAGACGCGTCTAAATACGTCCAAATATATATATATATATATATGTGTGTGTGTACATACACGCTCGAGCGTTATTGTACGATTAGGCCTGCGAATTTCGTGGTCCCCGAAAAAGTGTTAAAGAAAAATTGACGGTTTTCGATAAAATTCGAAACTGTCGCGTACCACCGATAGTTTTTTTTTTTATTGGGCCGTCGAACGCCAGTGGCGAAAGTTTTTCCGTAAATGACCACGGCGATCCCGTCCGCGATCCACGCAAAATCCAAAAAAATCGTACGTATTTGTATACCCGGCCGAGAGACGTCGATTTTTTTGATGGCAAGCCGAAAGCTTAACACGCGCCTAAATCGGTACGCGTTTACGTATTCGGGCGATCGGGAGCCGAATAAAAAAACACCCTGGACGTTAAAAGCGAAAACATACAATTATAAAATCGTTTAAGCTCCGGTAAAATATACGAGCGGCGCAATTAGACACTAGCGCAATATATTACGCAATTATCGTAATACGTCGCCGATCGGTTGATCGGATATATTGGAAACAGCAACGTTCGGCTCGTAAATATTCGCATTAACGCGTATATTTTTATGTCTTTTAATTTCAGTATTTTCGTTTTTTTTTTATCACCTATAATAACATCGATACACGTACATAACGCGTAAATCACGATGTACGCCTATACACACACACACACAAACATACACATAAAACGTGAGGTTAATATACGAAATTTCGGACCGCGTGCGATATTATGTAAAGTACAGCGCGATAACTATAAAAATACGACTAATTTATACTTAGTGACCGGAGGCTTAAAAACGAATATACGGTCGCGCGGGCGCGCAATAAAAATTACGACGACTTAAACAATACAACCTTGGACGTATTTTTTACGAAAAAATAAATACGTTTATTATTTTTCGCGATTCGTAAACGGTTACTAATAACTGTTAAATAACTTAAATGGGCGAAAAGCTCCTTGAATCTGTGAATGTGTGTGTGTGTCTGTGTGTGAGAGTAGAGAGTGATTATTACTTTATCTGTTACTCAAAAAGCGACGCCCCGTTGTGTGCGCGGTTACGCTATAATAATACGTACGGTGTACGTTTCTTTTTTGCTTCGGCGTGTTAAGCTAAATTTGAAAATTTCGTTGTTCTTCATTTTCTTTTTTCGGTTTTCGAACAGTGATAGCGCTTTATATATATATCTGTTTACATATATGGGCGCGAATGATAAATTGCGAGTAACAGGTAGTGAATATTAAACACCGTCCGGGGTACACGAATATATATATATAAAGAACCTAACTAAATATACGTTTGGGTATACATAAATATATGTATACAGCGTGATTTTTTCGTCATGCGTCAATTTTGATTCGAGATTCGAAACCAATTTCGTTTCGACGCGTTTTCGCACAATTATTCAATCGTTTGACCGATCGTTGTGCGACCGTTTTCGAAAGTTACACCCTTCCGCGTGTCGTGAACTTCCTTATTTTCCGAACGAAGAGGCGCACGCAGATTTTGTTCTTTTCGACGTTTTTTTTTTTTTTATTTCGGTATTCCGAATAATCGTGTTACTCAAATATTCAGCCGTAGCAGTCGGCCAAGGGTTTCGTTTATTTCGTCCCGACTTAAAGTCCAACAATTACTCGGGAAATATTCGTCGGATTTTCGAAAACGCCCGGAATATAATAATCCTCTGAGGATTTATAATCGCAAAATCGTTAGGTCGCCGTTTGAAAATTGCGAAAGTGGGTAGGATTGTTGCGGCGATTGAGAGGGATCAAACGCGGACATTTTCGACGAAAAACGACGACGCGAATTATGGACAAAGTTATAGAAAAAAAAAAAACAATCACCCTGTAGTGTAACGAAATCTAACGAAATCCGAATATCATCCTCCGAACATTATACCTATTTACAGCCACGTAATACGTACGCTACTCGGGCTAATATTTTCGTGTCCATATACGCGCGCGCGTAAACAAACACGTACACTCGACGATATGTAATTAATTACGACCGTTCCCGAAGAGGAGTTTTTGAATTATTAACGGGGGGTTTTTTTTCGCTTCTTTTAAGTTGTTTCGAACGGCGGGAGAGCCAATAAAGGAGTGAGAAATAATTTGACTCTTAAGTGCCGCCGCCGCCGCTGCTGCTGCTGTTGCTGCTGCTGCTGCTGTTGTTCGTCACACAAAAAGCAATTTCGTGTTTGCGCGTGACGCTCTATTCGCCTAACAGTATACATACACACACATACACACTCGTACGTATATATATATACGCGTCTGTAGCTATGAGAAATATTAAAAGAGAGAGGAAAAAACACCGATAATCAATTACGTATATATATTATACACGATCGGTTATAGAGGCAATCCCGCCAAATGCGATCTAATTATTAATATTAAAAATTTTGAAATTTAAAAAAATGAAAAATGATTTCGTATAATTCGTACGTATATACGTAGTAATTATCGCCTCGTTTTATATATATATATAAACTCGATTATTTCTTTTTTTAGCGTAACTTATTTATCTCCACGGCGTTTTCCTTTTGTCGTAATTATTTTTAATTAACGGATTACAACGTATACGATACAGATATAAATATATGTACGGACAGCGTCGAACCACCGCCGTCGTTTTCGTAAATTACAATTAAATTAGCGAATAACGCCGGTACTATAAATTATCGTATTATATTTCTTACGTACGTTCTATTTTACCGTTTAATTGACCGTAGACGCGCGCCTGTGTATATTGTATTACCGAAACTCCGATACGCGTGAAACCTTTGCGTGCACGTGCGACGTGTACAATCGATGGCTGCATTCGCCGGTTTAATAACGGCGAACCGAACGTCGGGACATGGAACGCGCGGTCGATAACTGCCGCCGACCTAAAACCTAACTGGAAGTTGTTTAAACGCCCGATTCGAAAACGGCGTGTATTCGACGATTGGGGAAATTAAAGAAGCCAATAATTAAATACTTACATAAAAATACTTACATTTCGATCGGACCGCGTACGCCGTTACGCGTGCCCGTACCGTTTAGTATAAAATACGCCCGAGCGGTCGTGTTTACGTTTAAAGGATTAAGGAATAAAGCTTGTTTGTAACGTGTCGCGGCGACGGAGGCTGTAAGTAATACAAACACACTATAAATTTCGGATAATACGAAATAAGTTAAACGATTTCACGAAGAATAACGAATAATATACGACCGTTTAAACGGGTATTATTATACGCGTATATGTATACACGCATTGGCTAGAGTTCAAAGCGTGACAAAATATCTCTTTAGTTTATACGACAAAGATTATGTAAAAATCCTTACCACACCCGATAACGGTAGCCACACCACGCGCAGCACGGTGTCCTATTAACAAACTGACTGACCCGAAGGCAATACTAGAGGCTTTTATCTATTCTCGAAATATACCCCGCGTTCATACGGGCCCGAACGTTCCCAAACACTTTTTACGCGGTGAAACTACGGCGTCGGGGGCGGGGGAAATAGTCGACATTCCGGGCGGTGCCAAGGAGATGATCGAACGTTACGGCCCGATTTGTCGCCGAAAAACCGCGCGCGCCTTAAGCTACACGGGCCGGTAAACTCATTCCGTATTCGGAACGAACTTGTCGAATTGTATTCCCCACAAACGACGCCGGCCACAGTTTGGGCCTCCCGTACGCGAACAATCGTGAAAAACGATAAAAAGTGTCCCGATTCGCCAGCCCTTCGGGTGGGGGGGGGAGGCGCACTTTTTTCGGGCCGCTGCATTTTGTATGCTTTGAAAATCGTTTTCGGCAACGTTCTAGGCTATCGAAACGAATTCGTCGAAAATTATTTCGAATAATCGCGTCGTCTCCGTTTCGTTCGGTTCGATTTGTTACCCAATGTTAGTGACCACGACACGGGTCACCCTCGACCAGACGTCCCCCACCGTGATCGAATCGTTCGAGAGAAGTGTGGCCCATTTTTCGAACGGAATTCAACGTCGGCGCGTGATTCGTGAACCGACGATAACGAAATGGCGTACATTTGCTACCGTCGTATCTGAAACGAACGCGTCGCTACCGAACCAAATGTGGCTTGAAATTCGTGGCGTTCGTATATAACGTGAACGCACGTAGCGACGACGTTATGGACACGGTCGCGTGTTCAGACTACGGGCACCGTCGAGATAAAAACGGGTCACTTTTTTTTGAACGGGACACGACGTAACGAAAACCGAATTCGACAAATTAATAGTTTAACGCCGTTTATAGGAACGCGTATCCGACGGATCCTAATAGCGACGGTGTTTCGTTTCTATTATTCGGAAATTCGCGCGTAACCGTTTGAAAACACTCGACGCTATTCGTTTTAACGGTTTTGAGACGTCCGTTTTGAGTTTCGCGCGAATACGTCCGCGTAGTTCGTTACGAAGTGCCGCGACCGCTACCACGCGCTCGAAAATCCGTCGTCCGTTCCGTTTATAAAATATACACACGCGCGCGTGAATAACAAAACGATGGAATTGGAAACGGCCGAGAACGGTCGTCGGCATGTCGGGTAAATATGAACCAACTAACGTGCGCGCCTAATTCGTCTCGGCTTTCGAAAAAATATTTTCGATAACCCGGCCGCGGCTACTCGCCCCGCGACCCGAACAACCATTACGAAATTCTACGGACCGCGCGAACGGGGGGATACGTACGCGTCCGAACAATAAGGCCGTCTCGTCGAAGGTCGGGCCTTCGGTACCGTATTTAGTATTATGTACAGTTAGCCTTAAGTTGTTTAGGAAGAAATTCAATCGCGACGCGTTATCGATATTCGAATAATCGTTAATGTATCGTTTCCGGGCGTCGAACGTGGCGAGTATAAAGTAACGCGCGCGCGTGTACGTTTTAATCGCGCCGAGCACATTCGCGTGTATACGTACCGTCGAACGTAAAACAATATATATATATGTATATTGTTCTACGCGCGCTTCGAAATTTCAGATAAGTTTTCGCTCCAAGTACGTAACAACATTATCCGACGGAAAGTCGCCGCGAAATAACGTTTGTTTTTTTTTTCCCCCATTCGCCCGCGCGTACTTGGCCGACGGATCGGGTAAGGCGGCGGAGGGGGAATTTCGCGGCGGCGCTCTCTGTATTTGCGACGCGTATCGACTGCCGCGCATTATTTATGTACTATACGTATTATTGCGTTATACGCGTCCGACGAACGTGTCGTATCGGCTAGGAAACGCGAATAATAATAAAAAACTAGGCGGGTACTCGGAAAAGGAAAAAACGATAAAAACGCGAATCGTTTTTGTTTTCCGTTATTGATTCGTTCGTAGGTCGCGCGCGTCGTACCGGACCCTGAGGGTTTTATGGAGCGCGCGGACGTGCGTCGTCGTCGTCGTCGTAAACAATGACCGTCGCGCGCGTACGGAATACCGGTGATTTCGCAAAACGGGCGCAGCAGCAGCCGTCGCCGCCGCCGCCAGTGGTCGCCTACGCGGTTCGCCGCGCCGGATACGTACACGGACGTACGAAAAAAGGAAAAAGGCGCTAATAAAAAACCCGAAACAGCGTGTCCCCTCTTCCCCCTGGTGGGAGAACAGACCTCCCGTTTTCTTCGATTTTCGCGGCCCGTAAATGTTCGAACGTTTCCGAACGCGTTCGGTTTTCACGACAAAAACGAACCGATTGGTATTTGTTCGACGCGCGTACGCCGTGCTACGGTAAATATAGCGATTACGAATTTTATTTATGACGTTAACCCCGCGGAATAATTGTCACGCCGCGCGAATTCACAGTTCGATTTCGTTCGAAATAAAACGAAAACGACGTACGGTTTTTTTTTTCGAACCGTTTTACGGTTCGACTGTACCGAAACGCGCGATACGTCGTCGTTACGAATTTATCGAATAATTACCGCGCGTTGGACGTACGGGTCTCGTATTCGTTTCTATACAGTAACCCGACGCTATTGTCGTTCGGTAACACGCGGTGTGCGGTTCGTTCGTTAGACAGACGACGGGTAACACAACGGCGTCGCGGGATCGTTTCGTTTAGCGCGGTTTTTCCCGTTCGGACGAAACCAAAAGAAAATGTCGGATAAAAATTACCGTTCTGTTTACCGCCCCGTCGGATTATGGAGTCCGACGACAATTCCTATACGATATAAAATACCACCCGCCCCACCCGTCATGCGTTACGAATATTACCTTTTGTTCGTCGATTTACGGGGAAATTCGAATAAAGACGGAGTGTTCGCGGTCTCGTCTGATACGGAACGTCATTCGTACTATCGCGCGATTCGGTTCGAATACGTTTACGCGACGATCGTTTTCATTTTGAGCCACGTCCGTCGTCGGACGGTCGTTCAATTACGGGATCGCGGGAGAAAAAATATAACTCGTCGGTTATTCGTCCGAAAAAGACGCTCTCGTAATACGGTAATCGCGTACGGTAAGCGCGTTTCGTTAACGATTACGACGAAACGAAAATAATAATAACGATTACAGAAGGAAAATTATCGCGTTCGTCCGATCCGTTCGCGGTACTGCACCTCTGTACGTACTCGAAACGTCGTTATCTTTACGGGCCAAATCGTGACATTGACCGATGTCTGCGGCGGTTTGATATGGCGCGTGTACGTGTTTGTGTATATAAGTGTGTGTGTATATATATATATAGCAAAAGAGTGTTACTTTCGCGAAAAAAAAAAATCGCGCATCAACTCGCATTGTTCTACTAAATGTGTTAAACTCGATACTATTGTTCGCCGTTTTCGTTGTACGCGGTTCCTTTATTACGCGCAATATAAAAAAAAAACAAACGAAACCTCTCGCGTAAAGTCCTAGCCCCACTCTACCCCCTGTACCAGGCCGCGTTAAGATAAAACGCGTCGTTGCCCGTTGGAATCGTTCCATATTCCTTTTCTTTTTCTTTATCGTTAATTATTAAACTGGAGCATGTGCGCGCCATAAATTTCGGGCTCTCGCGCCACACACGCACACCACACACAACATACACATGCACGACGACGACGAAACGTACCGACCGATCGTGAGAATTCAACGCATTCGCGTCTCGGGTTTGGGTTTTTTTAAAGTTTTTTAGCCTAGCTGTCTTCGGTCGCCCCGGTCGTTCCGAGAATGCAAATCGAACGAACAATAATACCGTACAGTCATTCAACACCGTCGTCTCGCCAATATGTATACACACACGCGCGTACGTATTCGAACAATAATATAAGAACCGTATATATATATATATCGGTCCATAAACGGTTTACGGATTCCGAGAGAGGCGCGTACGATATACGTACGTACGTTATAAGTAAAATGTTCGCGGAGAAAAAAAAAACGACGCGCGTTCCACGGTTTACGGTACAATTATTACCGCGCGTTGTTTTTATTAACCCGACGGACGGGACGAAGCGGATCGCGACGAAATTCGTTTTACGCCTCGACGGCCCGGTCCCCCCCAGACGAATATGAAAATACGTTTGGTACGCGCGCGCGGTTTCGCGGACACGAATTTATCATTCCGGTTCGAACGCGTCCCGCTCACTCCGCGTTTTTCGCACAAAAACGAACGTCTCCGTACACCGCGACAATACTACGCGGTTTATTAGTAGTTATACGTACGTAATACACGGTACGCCTCGTGTAACGGACGCGCGTTGTCGTTTTTGGCGAAACGCCATCGATAATTAATTTCGCTCCACTACGTTTTCGTTAAGATCGTTTTTTTTCTTCGCGCGATTACAATTTTTAATGTAAAAAAAAAAAAAAAACACAAAATACGTATCGGCGGCGACTACTGTGTTTTATACGTATACCCGCGGGAACTCGAATAAAACGTTATATAATACGAACGACATAAATCCTATGTACATATACATATATATAGGTTTGTATGTATATCGCCGGGGCAAATGTTCAACTTGATATATATATATATTTTTAAACATTCGAAGGAAAACGAACACGTACGAGTGATACGACGCGTAAGTCACGTCTGAAGACGGTAAAAAATTGAAATAAATAGGAAATATTTCCGATATTTTTTTTCCGGCCGTTTCGTGGATGGATCACGATGAAAATCGTATTACGTGGGTATCGTATCTAACTGATTCGTTTCAATATGTATGAGTATATATTATATATACGTAACGAACGCGTGTGCGGATTTCGCGAAGTTCGTTATAGAAAAATTCGGCCCGCGCGTTACGTACGATTGATGTCGCGCGACGCACGTATCGCGAACGCGTCGTTCGTCTACGAATATACGTTATGTACGTACAAACGTTTTTCCGAAAAACGTGACTCCCGAAGTATTACGGTTTTTTTCTGGTTTTTCGCGATACCGAACTATTCGGAATGTTGTCCAATGCGCGCGTACCGCCTAAATAACTATCGTCCGTTCGCTGTATTGTGCTGCACGGTTTGGAATCGAAGAGTTTTGCCCGGGGAAACATCGAAAATACCGCGGTCTTCGATAACGCGCCGTCATATAAAAATAACGCCGGGACCCCCTTGTTCGGACAACACGTAATCTCGTGTCTACGACGAAACGCGAAAACGACGATTTTTTTTTTTTTTATTTACAATAGTGGGTCGACGCCAGTGGCGTACTAACCCCTACGTTAGTACTTACCATCCACCCTCCCCGGTTTTAGGGATAACCTCCTCAGCCGAAAATATTTAGGAAGAACTGATTTCTTACCAGGCGCGTATGTTTAACCAATAATAACGGAAAATAAAAATATTTTTAAACTTCGATACACATTGTAATAAAACACGTTCGTTCAGAACGAATAATCTATTAAAGTTCACGATACGTCTCGTTTCGTTAGGGTCGTCCAATGTATTCGTTTAAAAATTAAACCTCCCCGAAAAGTCAGGTTTAAGTAGGCCGTTGGTCGGCGCTATTGTTCGCGTAAATCCGGGTGACAAAAATACGTAAATAATTCGCGGACGAGATGGCCGTTCCCGTGGCCACGTACGCGTAACGTAAGCAATAAAAAGTTTCCCGTCCGAAAATATACCGGCGCGGTAAAATCCTACGAATTACGACGCGCCGGACCACGACGGTAACACACGCGCCGACGCATTATTTCCAAAGCGGACGAGAATTATTCACTGGCGTACGGTGTTTATACCGCGCGGTATATACGCACGAAAACACTATAACAACACAATAATTCACCGCTACCTACCACAACCCCTAGCTAGCCGTCGGGTTTTTTTTACGTATATACGATACGTACGGTGTATAATATTGGAATTTTATCTCTCCGGTAGTGGCGACATAACACACACATATATATATATATATATTATAACGACACCGAAACGAGTTTTTTGTAGTCGACGTCGTAGTTACGTACAGTCGGGCCATCACGTTTTTCCTTTAAAACCAATATCGTGTGATTTCTAGACGTGCGCACTAATGGGGTCAACGGTTGTTGTTTTCGTATACGTTTTTCCTTTTCGTTCGGTCCGTACCGGAAATATCTATTTCTTAATTTGCCTCCACGAACGGGTTCGCCGTTCGCCCGCGCTGCCCGTGTCCGTTCCCGGTCGACGACGGATAATACGGTCGGTATAATGTCGACGATAATTACTCGACCGATTTTGACGTCAACGACGGACGAAAAAAAAGGAACCCGAAACGTAGCGGTGCCACGCGCCAACGAATCGTTTTCGTTTTTGGTCGAGCGCCGTTTTCGAGCGTGGCGAAGTTGACGCGCGACATTTTACGCGCACGACGTAAACGAAAAATACGGCGGTCTCTCGAGCGAAAATCGAAAGTAAAAGAGAGAGAGAAAATAGCCAGCTCCTTTTTGAAAACGAAGACTTTAGAAGGGACAACACGTTCGCGACGAATCTGCGACAACTGAACGCAATGCGACCAGCAGACGGCGCTCTCGAACATCCGGGGGAATATACACACTGAACTCGTACCGGGCCCGACAACGGCAGACTTGTTCGCCTTCCATGACCCTGCGTGAAATCCTGTCTCCGGTTTTGCCGTTCTTATCCGAGAACCGTTTAACAATAATTTCCTGTGGTACTTCTTGGCGGCGAACGGTCGCGTTCGGATTGTGACGCGAATATTGCGCGTGGGTCGGTAACGGCGGCCGAGCACAACTGAAAATGTCTATACACGTCGGCGGAACGGTTTACTATATTGTAAAGATTTACGCGTCAGCCAGAGAGAGAGAGAGAAAGATTAACGGACGTTAATTCGACGGTAAAGATTTTCGCAACTCGCGCGCGCCGACTTAGGTCGCGACGGTAGTCCAAGGCCGGCACGGTTCCTCGTCGTGACCGTATCAACGCGGCCCGCGCTCGAATAGACACAAACGCGTAAATATGTGAGCGCGCCCGCGCGTGAGTAGATTTGTGCCTCGTGAAGCTCGTCTTGTCATTGTAACGGCCAGTGTTTTTTTTTCGTTCTTCTACGCGATATTCGGGTCACGCGAGCTCCGCGTGGGACATTCAAATTATCGCGTGGGAACGTCACGTGGTTCCACTTTGACGCGTCCGTGAACAATTTTCGCGGGCTCGTCGACCGTAATTTTTCGGTAGACCGGCGGATCGTGACGTGAATGGCCCGCCAACGGGATAACCCCTTATCGCCGGAAAACGGTTAGGTGGACGTTTTCGTTGCGGGTTTCGTTAGCCAACAACGGTAATCGGACGATTATTTCGCGGTGTCGTCCACGCGCCGGGAACGGTTACAACTAAACCTCTCGTCGCGGTATGCGCTCCCGAAATTCGATACAATTTCGATTCTTACAACGACGTCTGGCTACTTTGACCACACGGAGGAAGTTATTTTTTGAACAGAACGTTTTGAAACGTTAAACGCGGTTTTCGTATTTTTCACTCGATAAACTGATAATAACGATACGGCGCTCGTATTTTAATTAATAGTGTTCTATAAAACTATATATATATATAATATTACACGAATTAAAATTAATTTCGCCGTTCGGTGCCCGTACGTGCGTGAGAGCGTTCAAATTATTAGAGCAATTAACACGCTAATAAACGTGACTATGGTACACTGTTAGCGTTATATAAAAAAAAATAATAATTATAGAACGAAACGGTACGTACATTACGAACGTTCAAGTTCAACGTTTGCTTTAATGGACCTTTAATGACGCGCGTTTTATATCTTCAATACGACTCGATCGTTTATCGCCCGCATAGAAACTGTTTTACATTTGTCGTCTTCGTGTTTTTACCATTTCGGAAAATAAGCGGACCAGCGCCGTATGCAGTACCGTGTATTCGACGAACGTGGCGAATACGGGCGCGCCGGGACGATGACGAAAAACGATACGATTTCGGGTCGCGAATAATAACACCGGACGCGTCTGTGATGTCGCGGTTTAAACGTTTATTCGAACGCGAACAGGTATCGTGCGACGGGTACGTCGACGGAATAGGTTGCTCATGTTTGTAACACGACCCTCCGACGCAATGGCGTACTTTGACCTGAATTTCGGGGGGGGGGGGTGTTAATTTTTAAATAAATAAATCGGATGATTCTAACGAAACAAGACACATTATAAACTTAAATTGATTATTCATTTTTAACGAACACGTTATATTAAAACGTGTATGAAGTTTAAAAATATTTTAGTTTCTCGTTATTATTGACTAAAAATATACGTCTTGTAAAAAATTTTTTTTTCTAAAAATTTTCTGGGTGAGATTTATTTGCCTCCCCCCCCCTTCCGTTCAGTACGCCACTGCCCCGATGGATCGCAGAAAAACGAAAACAACCGACGGAACATAATCTGTAGTGTACTTATTTCGTAGCGCTCGGTTAGACCGAAAACGTTCGCTTGTTTCGCTCGTTTCTTTACCAACGTCGTGTACGACTTTTTCCATTTTATAATAAAGCGTTATACGCCTAACGAATTTCGTGATTTTCTTTTGTTCGCCAACGTAATATTCGAATTACTCGTGTTTCTTTACGCGTATATACGTATATAGTTATTTGATTTACGTACCGAAATTAATCGCGCGACGTTAGGAAACGAAAACTTTTACCGAGACGTTCCTAAGTACTCCGGTTCTTAGCGTTTTTGCTACGGAATATATATTGACAAACCGCGATATATTCGTTCGTTTACTTGGGAACGTAAATTGTTTTAATTCGTTTTCGAACGCGACGATAACAAATACGCAATAGAATGTGGGAAAGTAAAATGAATTCGCCGGAAGTCGAGCGCAGGGTTGTCGAAATCCGCTTCGGTAACACGGTGGAGAATTACCCGGTTTTTCTTTGGTTTTCGATTGGCGACAAAGACGAAACGGTTCGAGTATCGGAACTGAATCACGTCGTTTTCCAAGCGTACAAAACGCAACGTAAGCCGTACACAAAGTCAACCACACGTTAAGCCGACGGAAACGTCGTAAGGTTTTTGAAAACTCGTCGTTTTCGCGTGCCGACGTCCGCATAGGTGCGACGCTAGTGTTGTGCACGACTGCTTGCGCAACTCGACGAAACGTTAGGTTCTCGGCGGCGATGTCGGTGTACGGTTAAAAGACGAACGGCTGCCAAGGTTGTGGCGAAATGAAACCGTCGAACGAAAATAACCGTTTCCCGCGATTACGCGGAATAGGTTTGGTACGTTTCCGACGACTAATCCGTGCCGAAACTCGCGAGAGAAAAAACGAAAAAAAAGAAACGTTCGAGTGTTATACACACACACACACACACACACACACACACACACACACACACACACACACACATATATATACACATATTTATTTATTTATCGCGGTAAATATCGCGCGGGACGTGTACAAATCACACGGTGCTCCGTCAAAATCCCAAACGTAAGTACGACGAATTTTTCGTTTTTATTTTTCCGGCTTTCGTCCGCCGCCGCACGGCGCGTGTATCCTTATCGGAGACGCGCGCGCATACCTACCACGCGTACGGATTACGTGGCGTTGGCCCGGCAAACGAAACAAATTTAATAGTTACGCAACGTAGACGACACCCACTAATACGCGCGCGTGCCCGGACAAATATACGAAATATTCGTGAAACGAAACGCCGCTCGCGGTTTTCGGTGCGCGTGCGCGCGCACGAACGTCTAAGTTCAACGCACTTTTCGGTTTCCGTCGCCGGTACGCGAACGGGATGTGTACGGTATCGGGTTTATTGAATAAATAACGGAAACTCGCTTTATAATATTTACATTGCGGTACGATAACGCGCGTATGTCGTTTCGGTGAGAAGAAATCGGGCCGAATGTAAATACGCCCGCCTTCTCCATTAACGAAACTATCGCCGTCGTAATAGACCGCGAAGTTGTGTCTCTTGTTCGCCGAGCACGAATCCGTCGTCAAATTCGTTTCCGGACGACGGACGCGGTTGGTCCGCCCGCGTAGCCACGCTCGTCGCAAAACGACGTCCATCCGGGACGGTTTGCCGGTGACCAAACAACTTTCGGTTCCCGTTTCGTTCGGTCGGAATCACCGCACGCGCGCGAAAACGGACGTAGCGTGCGCCGCGCATATTCGACGTCGGTTAGCGGCGTTATTAGTGGCGTCGACGCCGGCGATACGTTTAGATAACCTTTAGCGAACAAAATGAACGATCGGCGGACCTTTGGCTAGCGTTCGGGCCGCGTCTTAACGAGAACCGCTTTAGATATTGTCCGATATAGCTGGCCTTCCGGCGAACCGCGTGTCGGTACG
>JAIPRN010003466.1:0-21199 GCA_025469175.1 Geopemphigus sp. TES_GeoC_2020 | reverse complement strand
CCCAACGTCGAAACCGAGAGAAAATCGTCTGTCTACCAGTAATGGTATTGTTCACCCCTTTAACATTTATTTCCAATATACAAATTAAATATTGTTTGAAATAATTGACAACGAATATTATTAAACCTTATGGTTGCTAAGCGACGATATAATAATATATCTGGCTTTAAATTTTTCAGACAGGCTACAACAGCTAGAAAAAATTTAGTGTTGTTTTTTATTTTCTCTTTGAGAATTTGTAGATTAATATTAGCTAAATTAATTTCCTCTTTAACGTTCAATTTTTTTTTTAAATAAATAACGAGACCAACGGCTTAACGTGTGATTCCATGGGATGAGATGATGTTAAATTTCTGAATCAAATACGAATAATTAAAAACAAATTTCGTTAGTCTCAAACAAGAAATTGTTATCATTTAGTAGATATTATAGGCTTAAGACGCCGCTAAAAAATGTTACTTCTTTACGTATTAAATATTGTTTAAAATAATTGACAACGAGTATTATTGCTGACATTTCCAATTCAGTAGTTGCACAATATTATTTTATTAAACACATCAGTATATAATTTTTTACATTTGAAAAAAAAATCATAAATATAGATAATATAATAAACAATAATTAACAAACGCGATTAATAATATAAACCAACGAATACAACTATTTATACGATAATGTTACAATATAAATAAAAAATGTGTAAGGCAATACAGTAATAAGCTGAAAAAAATAACAAACTCAATAAATGCAAAAAAACCAAAAAAATAAGTAGGACAAAATCAATACAATACGAAAAATTCGACATAATAAAAATAACAAATAAATGGGATATATGCAACCAAATGTATGAAATAAACAATTTAAAAGAAAAGTGTACAACACCCGGGCGATGTATGTCGGGTGCTACAACACTTAAGTCAGAGCAGCCAGTGACATTCACATCACCCGAGTAGGTATCAGTGTTCGGGCGAGTTTCTACACTCGTCGTGGACCACAACAACAGACCGTTGCCGTTCTTAAACGTTTTCCGATCCAATGCTGAAACCGAGAGAAAATCGTCGATCTAACGGTTGTCACGGTGTCCGTCTCTTTAGCATTATTTACAATTTCTTTGTTCTCATCGACTTCTTTCATTTCTTTCGTTCCACTAACTACCTCCTTAGCATGTTTCGCTAATTCCGCCGCCTCATATCCTTCGATCATCTTATCCCATGATATCCAATCAGACAATTTATTTTTCATGTCTATTACCGCCAAATCTATTCTCAAACCATTCTTGTCACTCTCACTTGGACATTCGTTCTTGACTGAATGTTCTCGGTCGTAAATGGCCATACTTTCGTCTGCATCCAAAGTTTTATTTCTCTGTTCTTATTTGTTTCTTTCGTTTCGTTCATTACTTTAATTACCTCCTCAACTGATTTCGTTAATTCAACTTCTCTATATACTTCGATCATCTCGTCCCATGATAACCAATCCAACGGTTTATTGTTTATGTCTATTACCGAAGAATCAATTTTCAAACTTTTCTCGTCACTCTCAATTATGCATACGTTCTCGACAGATTGTTCGTCGTTAATTTCCATTTTTTCGTCCGAATCTATCCCTTTATGATCAATTTCTCCATCAACCTCTTTATCCTTCTCATTCACGGCTTTATTTATGCCCTTGTCTTTTTTGAAAACGTACCTACACCATTTTTGAAACATTAGCACAATTTCACTTTCACATTTTTCCTCACATACATCGTCGTCTAGTTTTTTCACAACCACCTCGAAAAATCCTACTTTGTATTCAATTACCAAATAATCTGCGAATCAAATTTCGGTTGAGGGTGTGCTTGGAGCAATGACGGTCACCGCCATTTCGATATACTCACTCATCTTTTACAAAATGTGGTGTCAACGTTCGGTTGCTCGATATCGATTATGAAATTTTCGATAGACAGCGACCGAAGAAAACTAAAATATATCGGTTGCTAAGTAACGCTCTAATAATATATTTAGCTTAAAATTTTCAGACACACGACAACAGCTGTTCAACTTATGATGTTGTTTAATAGTTTTCTCTTTGAAAATTTATAAATTAATTTCCCATTCGTTGTGTATTTTCAATTCTTTTTTTTTATTAAAGAATGAGACCGACGGTCTACTGCGTGATTCCACAGGATGGGTCAATGTTAAACTTCTAAATCGGATTCGAATAATTCAAAATTTAATTTCGTTATTTATGAAGACCAACGACATAATCGTTTTGTAGACATTATAGACTAGCGGTCGATACTGTAACTTTTATGCACGTTAAATATTTTTCGAAATATTTGACAACGAATATTACAGCTGATATTTCGAATTCAGTCATTGCTCAATTTTATTTGTAATTTAACACCAAGATATTATTTTTTACAACGTTCCAAATAAAAAATATAAATATAGATAATTCAATAAACAATAACTAACAAACGCGATTAATAATAATGTGATCAAATAAATACAATAATGCATTAAATCCGTAAGAATTTCAGATCTGTATCTGGCATTAGTAATGAAAAACCGATTTGAGGATAAATTTGACCTTGAATTTTGAACGCTTTTATTATTATTGGATTATTATTATCTTGACTTAATCTTATAGTAAAATAATTACAAATTAGTTTACTCGTTGTTTATGAGAAATAACGTATTCATCAATTTTTTTTTAAATTTAAATTATAATCTATACAATTTTATGTACAATAAATAATTTTAGTGACAGGGTTTACAGAAACATTATAGCGTAAGTGAGGAAATAATACTGATAGAATAAGTTACTAAATTAAACATGACACTCAATATTATTACAAAGAAAGTTCGCTTAAACAAATAACTTACTCAAACTTATTTTACTAAATTTGTATTATTTTTTAAAACAAATCGCGTCCGATGCTTTTGTAATTTGTTTGTTTTACTGTTTGGTTATTCGGTGACATAGGTACGTAATATTATTTCGACATGAAGCTGTCCAACTCACAAAGTATTCTGTGGTACTGCCCTACATGATTGCATTCTAATTTGTATAACGTGTACTTAATTAATAGTATTTTTTAACAAAAATAATGTACCCACAGACGCCGAATTTTAATAATTGACTCTTCGTTCGTTTTGAAAAACTGTAACATTACATCAGATAGTTTAAAAACAATCTAGATGCGTGTTTCGAGCTAGAAATATATCGTTAAGGATGATTTTTTTTTGTAATTTTCAGTTGACAATTTCTATAGTGTTTTTCCTGAATATGATGCACACTGATGCCCGCATCAGTAGGGTATCTCGATTTCCTGGTTTGACTCAGATCTCGAATATTTTGAAAGATACGGGATTGACGCCGAATGTACCGATGAATCAACTAACGGCGGCACAGTAAGTATAAATATAATACGCTAACTATTTTAATATAGCTATATAAGACTATACAAGAATTCGTTTCAACGAATTATTAAACGGAAAAATAGCAATACAGTCTATATGGACGGGTAAATACCCTCGTACATTAAGTATTCTCGAATATAATAATTTACACTTAAAATCGACACATCGGTATTTTCATTGTTATCAAGCGATTGATCTGTAAACATCCGAAATTGTAAAATGGATATAATAGCTTTATACAACGACAGATTTACCTTTATCTGAAGTTAGATAATATTCTGCAGTTGATAGGATAGTAGTGCCATTTTATGTTTCATAATTATGTAAAGGCCTGTGATTTCAATAAAATTAGCATTTATTTTAAAAATTAGCCACAGGATGCTCGTTTTATTACGTTTCAAGTATATTTAACGTTTTGTATTCGTATAAATGAATACGTAGTGTTATATTTTGCATTTTTTTGCATATTTTCGATTTTTTTTTAGGTTTTCAAGAACATCATATATTTAAAAGATTTTTCGATAAAATTTGATTCTAATATTTTATTTTAATTTTTACCATTATTGCTAATAATAACTAATAATTATGTAATATCTAATAATTTGTAAATAAAATGTAACGTTATATTTTATTATATATATATATGTCCAATCAATACGTTAAATGCCAAGTCATATATTGATAGCAATATTTGACAATGATGTTTTTTTTTAATTTAATGTTTAACATTTTCAATTTTTACTAGTTTCAAATATATTTATAAATTATTATATTTTAATCAATTTTTAAAATATAATTTTCGTCATAAATGATTAAATAATTACATACAAATTCTAAATTCTATAACATTTTATAATTGTTTTGAAGTTTTAGGGCATTGAATCATTTTTGTGGCCTTTTAGAAGAATTTTATGGTATTACATTTCCAGCTCTAGTCATGACCTATAAAATAATATCGATACTGAAATTAAAATCCGTTTTTATTTTTTAAACGTTTTTTAATAAAATTTCGGAACCATAAATTGTTTGTAATAATTTATGCCAATAATCTATATTAAGATATCAATAATATTTATCATCATATGTACATTTTAAATAACATAATGTATGAAGCGTTTATAAATACTTTTCAAATAATATCATACATATGTAGTGTATCGAGTATATTTTATTATGGAAAGCAAGTCCAACAAATTATAATAGATGTTGGTTAGTAATATCATAATTATTATTATGCCACCTACCTGACTCATACAACTATTTTTGTTCATTTATTGACCCAGTTTTTAAGGTTACAACTGTGATACAGGCATACATAAAATATGTGTCATATGTAATAAGAAAATAATAATATATTAAAATATAAAGTAAACCCACTGTCTGAAATTTTATGATAAGTACTATTTAACGCAATAATCGAGTTATTCATCCACGATGTATATAAATAATTTGTACAATGTGAATGACTCTACAGTATTTTTAATTTAAGTAGGTAGTCGTTTCAAAACGTCAAATCTGTATGTGCAAAGAAAACAGTTGGTTGTCCTAAATATGTTGGATACGAGTTATACCTTATAATTGAACGTTGTTCAATTATTATTATTTGACGTATGATTAGTAATTAAATCTACCGCGAATCACTAATTAGTTATATCTTGGAATATGAAATTGAACAATCAAGAATGTCGACATAACGATCGATCGAAAGGAGGTTTTATTTGAAAAGTTAACTGTACTAGACGGAAAATCGGTTTTTTTTTATAGACGTTACCGAAATTAAACATTTCTTAACACAGTTTGGCGTACATGATAGAATTGATTTTTACTTTACCATATGAACTGCATAATACGTTAATAAAGAACTAAAACATAAATTAAACTTATACACGTTATTTTTTGATAACAGAAAGTGCAAAGATTGAATTTAAAGTTCATACTCCGCCTCACGGCTACCGTGCCAAGATCCCACAAATAAATTATGTACATCGTTATACCAATGCACTGTTCAATCGAAACGCTTTGCTAATGAAAACAAAAGCATGTTGTTTTATTGAATATTAATAATATACGATATTGTTTTGTACCAACAGAGCAGATTTACCAGCAATGGCCCGAATATTCTACTCGGCGATTGGTGATCTAGTCGAAACTGTACCGATATTTCCAATTACGTTTAACGTGCCAGATATGGTATCCGCTTTTGGCGGTTTATTGTCCGGAATGTTTAACTATATAACAGGGAATACCAGCGGAGAATCAGAACCCAAAGACGTCCTCGGGGCCATGTTTAAAATCTACAGACATATAGCCGTACAAGAAGACATACACGACTTCGAATTTATGACATAAGAGGTTCGGACGCTGTACTTGTAGATTACTATTACTGTTATTAAACGTGCGCAATTCGTAAGTATTGACAAAAAACGTTAAATCGGTTATTGTCGTGCGGCCCCGGAAACCATATTCACTATGAAATCCAATCGGTGCAATCATTTATAACGTGTAGAAATATATTTGTCAGACTACGTAAGTACAAAAGATACCAATAAAATACATATGTGCGCGTATATATTCCGAATTCGAAATTTGAAAACGGGAAATAACACACATACACGACATTAGATTTCTCTAAATAATAAGAATGACTGTTAGATTGTAATTGTACAACTATAACCTATTTTGTGTCCGTTTATTAATTTATTTTCTTACAACTATCGCTTCCGTCCCAAATAAATGGAAAAAACGTAATATTATTAGTAACTAGCTTAATAACAAAATTAGATTTTGTTGGTCGCGTGCTTGATATTTTAAAAGTAATAAAATTACATATTATACGATAGTCAAATTTCGATTTATTTGCTATAAAAAATACGTAGAATTATATAAATTATTCTTGTTAAGTATTTTCGTTTATATTAAATTAAGTTGATAAAAACAATGGTTATTATTTATTTTTATGCGTTTTAAGATTGCTAAAAATATGTGCCAATAATGAATTATAAATAATTTAATAATTATTTATTTTTGTAATATTTGATTTTGTATAATTACAATAATTATTAATATTATTATTAGTATTGTAGGAATTAATTGACGGAATATTTGGATAATTCAAAACCCGAACCAACCAAAAAACATATATGTAAATATTATTTTAGATATAAGTTTAAATTAAACATTTCTAACTATAATTAATCTAACGAGAATCAGCTATTTATTTATTTTAGCTTCCATTATTTAAAGTTATTAAAATGATATACGAAAACTATTAACATTCAACAATAAATTTATGTTAACATATCTGTTAAACATATCAAAAAACAAGTAACACGACTAATATGTTTTAATGTATACGTGTATTTATTTTAAAATGTATTTAAAACAATTAGATTTACTTATAATATAAAAAATTCGATTGTTTTATGTACCTAACTACTTATTATGTATTTTGTATTGTATTTATACAATTAGTATTTATTATTTATTATTATGTATTCATTGAAACACGTTGAAAATTATAATTATCGAACAAAAATTTTCAATAAATTTTTAGAGCACAATATACATTTTATTGTAATTTAATGTATGACAAATAATAAATATGCTATTATGTAACAAAGATATCAAATGTCTCTTAATATTAATATTTTGGAAGAACTTTTAACTATTGATTTTTAAAAAGTCACATCTTAATAATTTTTAAAATGTGTAATAGTTATATATATAGTAGAAGAAGAATTTTGATTGACTTACGATAATAAAACCATAATTCAAACAAACGATATTTGTTATATTCATTTTCATTATTATTTACTTTAATTATAGCATAATTTTTCGAAGTTACACTATGTAAAATTTTATGATAAGCAATATAAAGTTATTAAGTTAATAAATTATGTTTTTCGGTTCATCTTAAGTTATATTAAATTATAAATATTAATATGGATTAAATGTAAAATAAAATATAAATTATATACTAAATATAGATATGAATATGTACAACTTCAATTTCAAATAGTACCCATTATTATTATAAACTTCTAAAGCGTTTAAAACCCCCTCGCATATATTAGTATAAGTCAACATAAGTACCTTTCCTGAAAAACTAAAATGTCAAGAATGTTATGGATGTTTAAACAAATAAAAAACGTTATTGTGCCATATAATAAAATTGATAAGAATCGTTAAAAATATGTTATTTTATGGAATATATATTTATAAACTTATATTACCTATTAATTTCATCTGTAATTTGTTGTAATATTTTCTTACTTACACAAATATTATATATCATATAAACAATATTAAATAAAAACTTTTTATAAAAAGGAAAATTTTTATAAAGGAACATTTTGTTTAACACCAAATAACATTTCATCAAATATATACTTCCAGTTTATTTCACGGAAATGAACAAAAATTTACAAAGAAAGTTAACTTATTAATGTAATTATTATTTTATTTTGATTTAAAACATTTTAAAAATGACGTACTTCTGATACTTAAACTAGTAATTTCATCAAAACTGTGTTTAAATTAACGTTTCATTCTATTTTACTGTTCTGTAAAATATTTAGAAATTATCTTCAACAATCTTTCTTTAAAATGCTTCCTAGGTTAATTTTTACAATATTTGACTTTCAAAAATCGTATATTAGAATTATGCCGAAAATCTTTAAAAGTAATTTATATTCTTAAACATTATCATATATTGTTCATAATTTAAAATATATTATTGTAACATCGCATTTGATATAAAAACATTAGTTTATAAAAAAATATTTAAGGGTCTATTTGACCATTGGCATCAAACTTAACATTTCAGATGGTGTCTAGGCATGTCTTATACTCATGATAGTGAATATAGATTAAATATTTAATCTGTGATAAGAGCATAATAAATTTATGAATTTTCGGGCCATCTCTATATCATGTATGCAATTCTTGTGATATTTCGTTATACTATTGTCACTAAATTAAATACAATTTTCAAATTATTATCCCATAAAAACAAAAATGCTTCTGGATAAGTCAATTAGCAAGAAACAACAAAAATGTGTAATAAAGTATCAACTAAATATAATTTTCTATTGGAACTTGGCGTGTTAAGATTAATTTCCCAGCACTATTCTACTATTTCGACTTCGAAATTATTCATAGAAGAAATATTTAAAAAAATGGTTTCTTCGATCTGTTCATAACGTAAATTTAAAAGTAATTTCATTTTCAAATATACATTTCGATGCGACAACAAAACGACTAGTACGACGTATGCCAACGTTACGTAGTGTTCCCAAGCGGTCATCCATCTAATTTTAATCCAACTGACATCGACGTTACTTATCTTCAGTGACCGGACGAGAACTTAAATTATTTAATGTAGTATGGTCATTGAACAATTTTACGTATGATTTTATCGATTATTGCCATCTTTAGTTTCTAAATGTAATACTAATTTGTATGAATTTTAAGTGTTCTATACGTATGACTACAACAAAAAAAAGTCGATAAAAAAAATTTAATTTTTCACGTTTCCAAAAAATGTTTTCAATAAGTACAAATATCGTTACCCAATTGTAGACGTTATACATTTAAAAACGGTGTATTATTCTTAACATTTTACCTAATTTATATGCTTTGTAATCGATGACTCCTACAACTTGAGGTTATAGTATAAGGTCTAAGAATAAATAAGTAATATCCTACAGTTTTAAAACTAATAAAATGGTCGATTCAAACGATTACAAAATGCACGATAATTAGCCGCAAAAGGTAGCGTAGTCAACGATTGTACTTCATTGTGATATCAGTTTTTGAGGTTATGTATTTTATAATCTATTAGAACGCGTATTACAAAGAAATCTAAACGCGTATTTCGTTTTGAGATTTCTGAATTGTAGATGCCTTATTATTAATTGTTCTTTTAAAATTATTTAACTAAAAAATTTGTCGATTTCGTTAAATCATATACCATTATGAATGATTCGTGCGACTACGCTGACACTGAAACGTGTCTGATATTTGGAGATACGCGTTCGAAATTGTACACTGAAATAATTAATTCAGGTATAGTTGATTCATATATATATATTTATATATTTATATATAAGCTTAATTTTGTATTACATTATCATTTGTTTTCAGATAATATTGTATCAAATGAAATGAAAAATGTTTTTAAAGGCAACTATGAAGAAGTTATACAAAATAATATGTTTTTGCGTCTATATAACGAATTGGAACATCTGAACAAATTGAATTTTGGTTCAAATGTTGTGGAACATTTAAGCGATTTTTTGAAAGTTAATCCTCAAGAGTAAGTGTCTAATCTTTTTAATACATTCTACGACCATTTGATTTTGTGAAGCTTATTCTTATATTTTTCGATAGTCGTACTTTATCGTGACTAGCTATTACAATATGAATTAAAATACCAATCAGTTGTATTGTCATAACTATAAAATATTTCATGGAATTAACGTTTTATTATTTTTGAATAACTCAAAATCTATTCATAACCCTAAAACTAGACAATTTAAAACAATTTTCCTTGGTAGGAATTCAATTCTTTCACATATCGTAATTTAAAAATGTCCAAATCTTATAATACACAATACAATATTGTATTTTAATTTCAGAAGCGATACAATTTTTGCGATTGGAATAGCTTGTTATCAGTTGTTTATACAAGCAAATTGGACTGGACCATTAGTATCGAAATTGTATGTAGCGTTTAATTTTGTTGTATTTATTAACCATTTATATTTTATGTTATTTGTAGAGAGTTAAAAAGTTGGGGTTCAAGCACTGAAGTAATAGAAAGTTTAGTTAATGATTTGGATTGTGTGTCTAGGAAAGTATTATATCCTGAACTGTTAGTATTTTCTTATGGAGTTTTTAATAACGAGGAAATCAATATTTTTGTAAGAACAACTAAGCAGTTATAATAATTAATATTTTTTTAATTTGGTTTTAATTTAATGCATGTTTTAGTCACGTCCTTGGTGGCAAATACGAATGCTATCTACCTTGCAATCATTGCTAAATGAATTATCAAATGATATAAAAAATACGTTAGAACAGACTTTTAAAAAAATGGATAAAATAGTTTGGCATTCCATTATAGAGGAAACTTTGTATAAATTAGAACAATGTAAAATTTATCTTTCTCATTATGGAAATATTACAAAAGCTACTACTTCTTTGAATACAGCAATGAAATTATTAGGATTAGAACATTCATTTGTTGGTAAGTTAAAATATTATAAATTTGTTTTATTTTAAAAACAATTATTCTAGGTGCAATGGGAAAAAGAACAAAATATCAGGTAAAAGAAATTGCTCAATTAACACTAAATGTAAGTTCAAAAGTAATAAAAAATGATACTGACCAATTGACAGCACATGAATGTAGTTATTTACCTAAGGTAAGTTATTGAAATAAAAGTGTAAAATTACAAATAAAATGCGTTGTAATTTTTATATAATTATATTTTATATAGAATTGTGTGCTAGATGATGAAAATCGTTTACCAGATATCAAGTTCTCCAATGATAGTTTTAGTACATTCCCTAAATTAAACAGTCTTCAACAAGCAGTCATCTTAAACTCACTGTAAAATCAATATCATGTCATTAAATGTTTAAATTAACATTATTTAATTTTCAGTATATTGGAACAAAAGAGTAAACCTAAAGATGAACTTCAATTTGAAGAATTGCAACCATATATAAGGGTAATTACTTTTATTATCCTTGTTTAAAAATTTTACAATATTATTGATGTATAGTGTTTGTTGTCACAAAATTCCGTGTGGAGTATCCATGTATCTGCTTTACTTCAACGATCTTTATTAGAAAAGGATAGTAGAAGGTCCGTTGAACGAGCAATGCAACAAATTGAGGTAAATATATTTTAAACAATAGTTTTGAAATAAGTATTTAATTTTTATTTGTTTTAGACCTTAGTGAGTAGTTTAGAAGCTACTAGCCCACCTAATGTAGAAAGATCATATCTGTTTCATTGTTCTTTTATTTCACCATCCTGGCAACTTAAAGCATATTTAGGTAATATAATGCTGTCAATTGGTGCAATACAAAGTGCATTAGATTGGTTTTTAGCATTAGACCTATGGGAAGAATGTGTTGCTTGTTATAATACTCAAGGTTATAGACATAAGGTAAACTTAAATAAAAATTGTACATAATCCATTATGTAATATATGCCTAAATAAAAGTTTTCAGTTTCTAATTAGTCAATTTTTTTTCATAGGCAGCTGAAATTCTTGAAAAGGAGATGAAGTCATCAAACCTTACTGTTGCTAAACGTATTTTAATTTTATGCTTACTCGGTGATGCTACTGATAATCCATCTCTTTATGAAGAAGCATGGAAAATTTCAGGTAACCGGAGTAGTAGAGCACAAAAACATTTGGCATTCTATTATTATACTAGAAAAGAAGTAAGATATATTTTTAATGACTAAAAATAATTAATTGTTATTACTATTAAACTTGTTTAAAACTATGATTCTAATCTGTTTATTATTGTATGAATAAAATAAATATATTATTTTCTAGTGTAAACACTTTTTAATAGATAATATGAAATGCACAATGTTTTACTTCAATTTTAAATATAGTATTTTAAAAATTTTGTAAACTTATAAAATAATTATGTAAAATGTACTTATATTTGTGTGTAAAATGTGTTGTTTTGATTATGTTTAGTATAAAAAAAGTATAGAATATTTCAAGAATTCTCTTAAAATAAATTCTTTACAAGAAAATCTATGGTTTAAACTGGGTTTTGCATTTATGGTTGAAGAACAATGGTTAGAAGCTGCTGAAGCATATAGAAGATATTGTGACATTGAGACTGATGTAAGTAATAAAAAAATTATAAATTATTAAATATTAATATATATGTTATTAGTGATTTTTAGTACTATTACCATATCTCAGCAGCAGAATATTTCAAGTTAAAATATTTTTGTGCTTATATATGGTTATATTAATTTTACTTCATAGGGGAAACCTGCAACTTAAGATTTTGTTGTTTAGGTTTTTGGTTGTTGTAATACATATTATGTTATTGAATATAATTTATAATTTAAATTATGATTATAACCTTTTTTTATATTTAAGTGCTTTGAAGCCTGGAACAATTTAGCAAAATGCTACATTAAAAGTGGTCAAAAATCAAGAGCGTATTATGCTCTTAAAGAAGCTGTAAAATGTAATTATGAAAACTGGATGGTTTGGGATAATTTGTTGGTAGTCAGTGTGGATTGTGGTGGTTTCGAAGAAGTAAGAAAATATTTGTTTTACTTACATATTTACTAATAATTATTCCAATACAAACTAAAATCTAAAAATGTTAAAAACAAGGCCATAAAGTGCTATCACAGATTATTGGATTTAAAAAATAAACATGTCGATTTGGAAGTTTTAAACATTCTAGTACAAACTGTAGAAAATAATGTTAGAGACGAAAATGGTAGACCCGGTTTTGTGCATAGACGAGATTTATTGCAGCTTTTTGGAAGACTTACGTCACAAGTATGTTAAATTTCATTTTTAAATATTTTTTTTATCATATTAAATATTACCTAATGTCATATAGGTACAAAATAATAGTGAAGTTTGGAAGTTGTATGCACAACTTGAAAATACTGCAGCAATGGTAAACAAAGAAATAGCTGACAAAATTGTACACCATTTACAATGTGCTCATCGTTTTACCATACAAGATAAAAAATGGACGCATGATAAAACTGCTTGTTTAAATGTTATAGAATTATCTTTAAAACTAACCGAAGGTACATATTTTTTAAATAAAAAACTCCACATATAGAAAACAGTTCATTTTGTAATCGTAAATATGTATATTTTTGTTGAAACATATTTTCATAACTGATATAGAGATAATGTACAAAAACATTTTCACATTTTATTCAATTTCTATCAAGATTACAAATCATAATAAGATTGTAACAATACTAATTACCATATTTTTATATAACAAATACATAATTTTACATTTTTTTTATATCTGTGTCATGTATGTTACATAACTTCTGTCTCAACAAAACTTGTGCATATTTTATCTGTAACATAAATTGTACACATGAACAATGTCTGTTTGGCTATATTTAGAATTACCAAATTTACTGTTGTATTAAAATTTTTTTTTTGTAGCATATTATACCTGTCGTGACTTGTCAGATAATGAACATGTTAGACAATACCTTTTTTCTGCAAAACTTATGTTAATACCTATCATCTCACAACTTGAAGTCAGTATTTTAAATAAGTTTTGTTTTGTACCTACGAATTTAAATTTTAAAAATATGTTAAATTTAACACAGGAAAAGGAGGAGCTTATCAAAAGTGCAGATGTCAGAGAAGAATTTGAAAAATTGAAATTTCAATTTGATAATATCAAAAATTTGCTTGGCTTAAAGTAAAAATTGAAATTACATTGAATTTTAATATTATAATTTTGGTCGATATAAATTATGAAAAAACCATAAGTTATTTAAAAAATAAAAAATAAATTAAAAACAAAAGAAATATACTTGTGTGTGTGTGTGTGTATATATATAAATTTATTTATTTTTAAAAAAAATGTATAAAATATAGTCCATTCTTTTTTATTTTTTATTTACACGCTTAAAAAATTCATTGTGATTATATAGTTAACTGATATATAATTTTTGTTAAGAAAAAATATTGTTGAAAAAATGTAAGATGAGAGATAATTTACACAGTTTTAAATCAATTCAGAAATATATAGTATTATAAATTATATGATATTGAGATTTGAGATAGAAGTCTGTAATATATTAATAAAATGTTTATAACAAAAAAGTGAAACTAGAATAGTTTACTTCCCTATTACAAACTAATTTGTACAAAATTTAATTGTTTATTTATTTCAATTCCTGATATATATAAATTAAAAATAGTGTGTTCAGTATACAATCAGTCATTCGAAGAATTAATTTAGAAATTAAAAGTGTAACACAAACAACTATTTTTCCATAATAGGGCATTGTACAAGTAAAAAGTTACTGTAGATAAAATTGTCATTGCAAATACTACCTACAAAATATGTATTTTAAATAACAAATAATTTATCTAGTTACCTATAAATTTATTTTTAAATTATAATATAAAAATAACTGCATTAAGATTCAATTAATATTTTCATATATTAATTGAATTGAATTTTGTTACGCATTTGTAAATGAGTTATCTATATTGTGTCCTCTTTGATTAAATTGATTTAGTTAAAATTATTAATTTTAATAGGTATTCAATGTCTAATACAAATCAAATTGACGTTATCACAATGTAAAAATTAAAATCTCCCTGTTCTTTTAAAACTATATTTAAATCATTTATTGATCAAATTTTTATACCAATCTGCATCTAGAGCATATTTTTTGCCATCCCACATAAAATGGATTGGTATAAAATTATCTGTATCCCCATATTTAAACATTTTGCTTAATTCAATAGCTATTTTAGATGATACAAGTCCAATTGAACCATGTTGCTCATTAGCTGGATGATAAACTCTACCATTTTCAACGTCCATCCAGAGCTTATCAGGTTGAAATGGAACTGTCATTTTTGGTCCTGCATGATTATGACAAAATAAGAAATTTCCGTCATTACCCTTAATTATCTCAGTAAATACAATTGGGTAATCATCACATCGAATAAAATTTCGTTCTCTACCGCATAATGAAATCCATGGGAAGTGTTCTTTATATCGATTAGTTGTATTTAATTTTAATCGTTTAAAAAAAAATACTAAAAAATCTATTTCTGAAAAATGAATAAATAAAACAAATATTTTAGATTAATTTTTTACTGTATAAAGTATATCTTTATTTTATCTATTAGCTATATTATGGTTAATACTTACCTTTATAGGCTGATGTAAAATTTTTCATTTTGCTGTCATCTAAAAAAAGCTAAAAAATGATATATTTGAATAATTCAATGTGTTTTTGCTCATAAAATATTTAAACAAAATTTAACTAATACATATGTATTGCAAAACATAATGTGTATGTATCTTCGTTTTAATAAATTTAAAAAAAATATTAAATTATATTTATCTACATATGTATATTTAAAATATAATTGCATATCTAAAATATATATATATATATATAATTAGGGTTTATATAATACATATAATTTAAAGTTGTCTAAAAAATAGTATTTATACAAAAAGGTAGAATATTGTAAAAATGTAATACAAATTTTTGTGTTTAAAATAATTTTAAAATATGTAAAAAAAAAAGATACTTTTCATTTTTTTATTAAAATTTGTTTACGTACCATTCCTTGATGGTCGATAAAATAAAAGTATTCCCTTATTTTATTTTCTGGAGATTGCCCTTGGACATAATTTACTTCTGTAGAATATGATTTATGTTCGTTAACTTGTAGTTCATTTTTTAAAGTGTTTAATTTCTTTAAAGAACACAGGGATTTCATACGCGTAACAAACATAATATTTATGTGCAACACAAATTTTACGCCAGTCGTATCTGCTGAACAAATAAAATACATATAAAGTCCAAATTAGGCGTTTAATGATCAATTATTATAAAAGTTACCTATTTCATTTTGATAAATAAAAAAATTAATATTCAACAGTATTGAATAAAGTTTTAGAATAATAAATTATAAAATCTTTAAAAGAAAAAAATTTAAGAAGCTCAGCACAATTTAAAGCGTTAAAGGATTTAACACTAAAATTGTTAATTGTAATATTTTGAAAAATTAATTCTAGACAGTTATCAATGGACGTTATCTATGGTTACATATAACTTTAACAACTGTGGTTTAAAAATATGGTTACATGGAGGTTAGATATATATATATATGTTTAAATATATAGTTAGTCTATTGTTATCAAAGTGGCATGCAGTCCATGCTTTGTGTTTTGAATTTAAAACGCTTTTGTGTCACGTGTAGTTCATGTGCTCCTAAATTTTAATTGTTAAATATGGAGATTTGTATTAGTTAGTCATATTTTTTATTTTCCAATTTCTTAGTAACTTAATAGTTATAATGTTTTTTAGTATTACACTATTTAATCGTTTATTTAACACGTCGTAATGGTTACTGTAGTATATTATAAGAATCATCTATTCAACTTAAATTTTAAAAACCTTTATCTATGAATGTCTACTTCAAACATATGCGCTTTATTTAATATTGGTATTTATAATATATAGTAAATATTTAATTTTTATTACATTTGGAAATTAATTTTTCAAAATCAATTATTTAGTGATTTATTTTTTTGACAGTGTATCAAATCTATAATGTTCGCATGGTTTGTATTGAAAATACGCTTATACTAATTTTGGCTAAATTGTATTTTATAAATTTATGTTCAATTGCATAATAAGTAATCCTGTAGGCAACTCAACTTACCTAAGTAATTACTTTAAATAAAAAAATTTTAAGTTTTTATTTCTTATTACAATTTACTTCATTATTTAATTTTATACAATAATAAATATAATTATATTGTGCTTACTATATTACTTAATCTTCATTTTAAATTACATTACTTCATTACCACTATTAATTATTAATTATTAGTTGAATAATTTTGACATTAATATTATTTTAAGCAAAATATTAACCTAAGAAATGGTATTCAAATTACATGTAATGATTAAGGGTAGTTAGAAAAACTAGAATTAACAATAGAAACTCAATTATATGTCTGATTTATAAAAAAAGAGACCTGATAGACACAAAACTATAAGGAAATAGTACTCCTTAACTCATGTTATGAATATTGTTCAATTTCTCTTCTAGATAGTCGAGAGAAATATACAAATTGCATATTTGCAATTAGACAGGTCATGGATAAATTTTATAGGTTTGGGAAGAAGATGCTTTGTATATTTAAAATAAATGTATGATAAAATTATAAGAAAAGTTATAAAATTCCCTAGAAAAACTTTGAGTATCAGTGAAATTAATCTAGTTTGTGAAAAAATATAATTCTAACAGCAATTGTAAAGTTAAATTTAAAAATAAAATATTAAAATTATGAAGTTAGTATAGGGCCTAGCAGAGTAATGCACTGTTTTCTACTCTTTAACGTGGCACTAGAAAAAGTTATAAGAGCTACGTCAGTTTGTTAAAAAATGGAATTGAAAATAAAACTATATTTGTCTATATTGATATTATGGGAATTGATAGTAAATATACAGAAATGATTATTAAAATGGCTAAACTTATAGACCTTGTGGTTAATTAAAAATAAACCAAATATATCATTGTAAACAGAAAAACTAGAGACAATGTTATGTTGTTGGCCTTGCTATCTGACAGAAGTGTCTGTTTCAGCAGTTCATGTGTATGGAGTTCCTCTTTGCTTTAGTCTTCCTTTTGTTCACGGAGCTATGGTGCGAGTTAATTTTAGATAGTCTAGGTAGTAGTTGAAAAGAAAAGAGTTTACTTGCATCAAATTGGTCTACTTTATCATCATCCCATAGAATAGATCCTCTTGTGCCACAGTCTCTATTGGACATTTGTTGGTATATTTTAGATACATATCGAATTTTATAGTCAGCAATTATACTTTCCAAGTTGTAATTAACTTTAAATATTTAGAAACTAATATAGACAATATAAATAATAAGCTTAATGAGATAAAGCTAAATATTTCAGCGGTTAATAGTAGTTATTTTATGCAGTAAAATTATATGTCTAATTTATTATCTATAAGATCAAAATCAATCCTTTACTCAGGCTATTTATGATCAGTTTTATTTTATGGATTTGAAACATGATTGATAATGAAGAGAAATTGCTGACATTTGAAAGAAAAGTATTAAGACATATTTACAGCTTTATAATAGAAAATGAGAACCAATAAAGAACTTAATTAAATGTACCTAAAGCCTAATTTCAAGTTATTTATAAGAGATAAACGTTTGAAATAAACGGAACATGTTTGAAGATTAAACATTTTAATAAAAAAATTATCAATAGGCACAATCAATGGAAAAAGATCCAGAAGACGACCTTGGCAAAGGTAGATAGACATAGTTAAATATGGTACGAAATAGTGGAAGTAGCAAAGCCTTTAAATGGACTATAGAATCTAATAATGAGAATGTTGCTTTAAAATTATATCAATGTTCAAATAATTTAATATGTTCTATTTTTTTATAGATCATATTGTTGAAATTATTACAGTCCATTTAATTATCCTATTGAAAAAATATCTTTAAATATTATAAAATTCAAATTATATCCATTATTGAAATAGACAGTTTAACATAGAAAAAAAAAATAGAAGTATTAACTTTTGAATTTTAAAGGTCTAACATAAATTTTATACCTATTGTAATATATACATTTCTTAAAAGTGAATTATAATTAAAGATAATGTTTAGTGAACTGTAATTTGCAACCATTACAGATTTGCTTCACAATTTTACCATAAAAATGTTTATGCACTATGGATCATTCAGATCAATTTAAGGTATGTATCATTATGATGTTAATAATTAGTATGTTATAGTATTTAATAAATTGATAAATTATTTAAATGTTTTCTAAGAAGTCTGTTAACCATAAAATTTGCTTAAACAGTAATTCCTAAATTTACTGCTGTTTGCAACTAAGCATACAATTTATATTTGTTTCTTGGTTTCATTTCCAAATTTTTATTGTTTAATAATTTATTTAGTGTAAATATATTTGTATTTTGATTCTATAGAATATATCATTTGAAAATAACACCAAAGAATAATGCTTACTAATATCTATCAATGTTTTTAAACTTAAAAAAAGCTATTATTTTCTTAAATATTTTAAGAAAAAATATTTAATAAGTACATTTTTAATTTAAAATTAAGAATTCATTTATTATAATTAATCTACACATACACGTATATAAATGTATAAGTTAATAGCTACAATGTGGGTAATATGGTATTTATTAAAAGCAATACTATCTTATTGTTTACCTTACCTTGTAGTTATGTAAAGTTAAATTTTATCTATATCAATTTTTTTCAAAGTGGGCTATTGAACCCCCATGTTAGTTTTGGATACTTTTAAGGGTGGGTCATAATTTAAAAAATTTTATTTATTTACATTTTTGATTTTTAATTTATTATGATTAGTTGTACAACAATTTCTGATAGTATTCCCATCATCATATTTGTCTAAACATGGAGTTAGTGCTGTAGCAATACTTGCTAACTAAAAAGAAACATTAGTTGTGTGTTACTGAACATGGTGACAAAACTATTTTTAAGTAAATTCATGCCTGATATTAATAAATTGAATCAAATTTATCTTTCACATTAGAAACACTTAAGTTTCAACATTTAAATTCAAAGCTTGTTTATATTTTAATAAGAATATTTCTAAATATGATTAAGTATACATTGTAATTTCTATCATTAAAATGAAAGTTTGAACTTAGAAATAAGAAGGTATAACACATTTTGAAAAAATGATTGCAATAACTTTTTAAAAATTGCAACATGATAGATTGAAAAGTTTCGTTAAACTCTAAAAATTTGATTATCAAATTGGGTGTAAAAAGTTGAAAATCTATGATTTATAGTTATGTACAAGAAACTGATGTTTTTTGTTAACACTGATACTATTTAATAATCTTAATAGATTAAGTAAAATAATTACAGTTTTACGATGAAAAATATATGTTAATAAATATTCGATTTAGTCATTATAATTGTAGCATTCTGGGTTCTTGACGAAACAATTTTTTAGAAAAAGTAATAGGAAATTAGGTAATCAAATAAATCTAAAATTATACATTACTTATTAATTGAATATTACTATTATTACCCAATTTCAATTACCTACAATTATAAATTAAATAGTCAGTGCAATTTTAAATATTCGTCAATACCATTAAGGTGATTCTATATAATTTAATTAGTTTATTCATACATTTATTGATATAATAAAACAAAAATTGTATATAGCTAATGAAATGAAAGTATTCTATATGAATTACTATTGATCGTAAACTAATAATGAATTAATTTATTAATATTCAATACTTATGAAATGATTTTATATGATTTAATTCATTCATAGATAGATTGATAAAAAAAACTTGAATACAGCCAAGTGTAGAAGTATTTAACTACATAAATAACTAATTATTATAAACTAATTAAAGAACAAATAATGAGTACATTTTGAAATAATCGTTACTACCCATGAAGTAATTCTTTGTAATTGAATTAATTGATAAAAAAATTAAAATTGTATGTAGCCAATAAGTGAAAGTATCTGACTATGAATCACTAATGATTATAAATGAATTAATGATCAAACAATGAATACATTTTTAAGTATTCGTCACTACCAATGAGGTGATTCCATGTAATTTAATTAATTTTTTCATAAGTGTACTGATAAAAAAAATTGTGTTTAACTAATTATGTGTGAAAGTACTTAACTTACGAATCACTAATGATTATAAAATAATTAATGAACAAATAATGAATACATTTTTAAATATTCGTCACTACCGATGAGGTGATTCTATATGATTTAATTAGTTCATTCATAAGTGCACTGATAAAAGAAAACTGTATGTAACTAATTATGTGTGAAAGTATTTAACTTACGAATCACTAATGATTATAAAATAATTAATGAACAAATAATGAATACATTTTTAAATATTCGTCACTACCGATGAGGTGATTCTATATGATTTAATTAGTTCATTCATAAGTGCACTGA